>CM053036.1:114392401-114571925 GCA_028564925.1 Lithobates sylvaticus
CCCCCCCAGGTACAGATTAGCGTAGGCCGGGGCGCAGCAAGTGCCCATGGCCACGCCCTGCACCTGGAGGAAGTGGGACTCGTTGAAGGTAAAACAGTTTTTAGTCAAGACAAATCTCAAAAGGTCTAATATGAACTCACAGAATTCCCAGTGATGGTTGTCCTCTTCATATAGGAAGGTTCTAGCTATCCTGATGCCCTGCTCGTGAGGGATGCTGGAGTAAAGTGCTTCAACATCTATGGTCACGAGGAGGGCATCAGGAGGCACGACCATTCCTTCAATGTTCTTCAAAAGATCTAGGGTATCCCTTGTGTAGGAGGGAAGTGAGAGGACATGGGGCATGAGTACAGAATCAATGAGACGGCTGGCATTTTCCGTGAGGGCTCCAATTCCCGATACAATAGGTCTACCTGGGGGTAAGGTGGGATGTTTGTGTATTTTCGGGAGTACGTAAAACGTTGCTAGTCTCGGGTTAGATATATTCAGATATTTGTACGTATCTGAGTCTATTAGGCCCCTCTGGTGGGCAGAGCCAATGACCGAAAGATATTCAATCCTGAAACCTTCAATTTGGTCAGGGTCGATAGGCACGTACCACTCTCTGTTTTTAAGAATGTCATGTGCCATATTTTCATAGAAAGTTTTTGTCATGAGGACAATATTTCCTCCTTTGTCTGCTGATTTAATTTCTATATCGGGGTATGATTGAAGGCGTTGAATGGCTAGCAATTGAGAGGATGTTAGATTATCATCAGTGGTTTTGATGGTAAGTGACTTTAGGTCATTGACTGTGCCCACCAGAAAGGCCCAAATAGATGCATTGGTCATCAGGTCTGGAAACCGTTGGGATTTTGGCTTAAATTTTAGACATGTTGGTGCTGCAAGACCAGTCGGAGGTGTAGCGATGTCGGGTGTGTCAGAAGATGGCACACCAGACTCGCTTTCGTCAAGTAGTAAAATAAGATTGCGAAGAGCTCTGAACTCCTCCATTGTGAAGTTCTTCACTTTTTCCGAAATGTTTTTATCTTGGAGGGATCTAGCCCTATCTTTATCAAACATATATTTATATGTAAGATTCCGAGAAAAGAGGTATAGATCTTTAATGGCTTCGTATTTATCTATGTTCATAGAGGGGCAAAAGCTTAAGCCTAAGCTTAAGACTTCTATTTCGGTATCTGAGAGCACGTAAGGGGTCAGGTTAATAACGGTGCGATTATTTGCTAAGTTATTGGTGGTGTGTTCAGGGGCACTTGAAAATTTACCGCTGGGTTAATCTGTGAGATGTGTGCATCAAGGGTACTTTGGCGTGTAAACATGGAGAGTTGAGAAGGAGTGGGAAGAGAATTAGTAGTAGGTGTGGTAATTGTGGACAAATTCTCAATAGAATTTGTTCTTGAAAGAGAGGGAGCAGAGCGATGTAAAGTCTCCATAGTGGAGGTGGCTTGTGGTAGAGTTTGGGGTATAGCTTGATTTTGAGTGCTCAAAAGTTGAATTGCATGAAGGGCAGTGGCTCCTAGGTATTTCCCTTGTGCTTGGCCACCACCACTATGTGACTGAACATTAGCATGTATAGGTTTGTGCAAAGTAAGAGTGGTATCCACTATTGGCGGACGTTTTTTGTATGGTGTACGTGACCCACCACCAAGATCCCGCTTACGCGCACCCGTCGAACCGTGTTGCGTATTGTAGTTGCCTCTCCTTTGGTTGAACTCTGGAAAAGAAGAAATTGTGGAGTCAGATTCAGTATCATCATCAGTTGTTGAATGCACGTTAGTATTGTTTCTAGGCATGCGGAAGCTGTTACGTGTATTTCTAGTCTGAGGTTGGGTTTGCCAACGGTAGGCATATCCTTCCATAAATGCTAATCTGTCTTTGGCCAATTTGTTTTGTTTTTTGTAGATTATATCTTTTGTTATTCTGGTGACGAAGTCTTTAACTTCCTGCCAGCGTTTAGTAAATTGAGGATGGGCCTGTATACTTTCATTGCCAGATTGCAATAGAAGGATATCCTGATCTAATACAGTTAGTTCAGACTGGTATTGAGTAATTAGCAATTTCATCAAACTAATACTACAAGAGGTTAAATTGGCTTCCCATGCAGTTTTGAACTCCATAGTAGCGTTCTGGAATGATGGATATACTTGTATCCGTAATCCAAGAGGGCTGATGTTTTCCCTTACATATTTATTTAAAAATTCAATGTGCCAGTATAAGTTGGATTTCTTTTTCAAAAGTCTTTTCATTTTAGCCATATATTGATTAATACCAATTTCCTGTTCGGTATCCACATTACAATTGGTTTGAATGTCGGACATATAACCCGTCCAAGCAGTGCCTATAAAGTCCATGGTTTTAAGACAAATGTCTAGTATGTTCCGAAAAAATGAATACATGAGCTGGATAATTAGTGATACCTGGTACTAGTTTAAATGGATATAATAGAAATAGAACCACCATAGGGTCCAGTGGAGGCAATAAATTGGACCGTAAAGTTATTTTTGCCCGGGTGCTACCACCCAATAATTATGAGAAAAGGAATAAGTATCAATGCAGTGTGGTGCTGCAGATACTAAAAGGGTAATCACGTGCCACGTCCTTGATATAGTATAGAAAAAAGAAAGGGGAGGGACTTGTGGACTTTTTAGGCACTGTAGACTGTTTTATAATATCAAAAATTTATTAATTATTTAAAGGAGAACAACATACATAAAAAAAAAAAAACCGTGTACATCTAAAAACATATACATTTAAGTCAAAAAGAAGAGACATTGATATAATACAAAATCGCATATGCAGCCTAAAAGTAGTTAGCCTAAGGGATACCACGGAACAAAGATCGGCAGTGAAGACGGATTTTGTCCAAAATTGATGGGGTATCCGATGTAAAGGCAAGGGTGCAGTGCGATATCAATAGACTTTTGCGGAAGCTCTACATGTTTCGCGTTTTCATTTAACGCTTCGTCTGGAGCCTGAGGTTGCAGTAACTGACAAACAGATATGAAATTTAAAAGACACAGTAAGTATATGCATATAGTTAATACTTCCTAGATAACATATTCTATTTGTACATAAGAGGAAATATATGTAATTCTAGAATGATTGCCGAGTGTGGCCATCAGGCCCATATCATCACCACCAGACAGTGCGCAGCACGGTACAGGCCAGTATACCAAATACTCAGTGGGGACGTGTAAAATATCATATTGAACTGCCAGTTATATATAAAGGAAAATGTACTTACTACAATTCTTTATTTGTTCAAAAAAGTATAAAGAGATAAAGTCCCTAATGTCTCCCCACCAACCAGGAGAGATTGCTGAGAATGGATGGAGTAGGGTTGAGCGTCATGTACCCCGGGTGAGAACCTAATTAGTAACCAGATATAAGGTTAATTACACACCTGTCAGTAAAGATAAAACAAATATGCACCGTAAGTCAAATACCCTCAGGGCGGGTTAAGGGGTAAACTCACCTATATGACAAAAGTGAGGGATCCCCTCAGTAAGATGCCCGCACCAGCACTTAAATTATTTGTATCTAGGTTCCCAGATTAAACAGGGTCAGGATGATGAAACAGCCCGATTAGTAGCCAGGTGAGATAAGCCTCAATGTTGGAAAATAGTGCCATAATGGACCTGTATAGTAGGGCCATAGATATAGGTGAATGCCTCCATTTGAAAAGGTTATAAGTGCATAATTAAGATAATGTAGCATGACCAAGCGGAAAACATGTAACTCACCATCCTGGAGTACAGAGAGATCAAGCCTGCCAGCATCATAACGGTGGTGGAGAGCGGGGGACGCTGACAGAAAGCACATCCTGGTGTGCTTAAGTACACGTCCCATCCGTAGTCAATATCCGGCGTCGAGCCGGCTTGACGTCATCCGGATCGGCCGCAAGAACGTACTGCGCATGCGCCGACGTCCCGTCCCACGCCTGCGCATTGGGGCTGAGACGTACACGGCAGCGCGCGCAGCTTGTTCAAGCAAGGGAAGTGACTGGGGAACTAGTTCCCCAATCAATCCTTGCTGTTCGTCACATAGAACTCAAAAGTGACGATGTGCGGCCGCACTGAGTACTGGGCAGGCCTAAAATAGTGCGGCGCAGTGTCAATAGGTGTGAATCATTGGGGCAGGGGGGCCACAGCCGGCAAGAATAGAGAAACTCCAAACATAGTTACAGAAGGGTATCATGAATAATAATCAATATAGGTATCCAGCTCATATTGTAATTCTAGAGCACATGGAATTAGATATTTTAAACAAAAAGTAGTAAACCTAGTGACAGTTAAACTGTCTGGGAACATATTTTATGAAAGGACCATGGAATATATGTAGGGACCGCTTTGGACATGGGATATATGATGCTGGATAGATATAGTACCATAACATGATAAGTAACAATAACCAATCAGTATAGTACATATATTGGGAGAAAGCAGAGGAGCAAGAGCAAGGGGCCTGAGACCATATTAAAGAAAGGGTTTATAGGATTGTGCCTCATTGATACCCGGAAAGCGGGTCGCATCAAGGCGTTCTATCCAGAGGGTCTCTTTTTTCAAAATTTCTTTGTCCCAGTTACCCCCTCGTGGGTCCCTCGGGACAACTGCCAAGGCTATAAAGGAAGCAGCTGTGGTGTCAAACTTGTGATAAAGGTCTAAATGTCTACTCACGGAGGTGATCATTTTTCCCCCAGATGAGTAATAAATATGGTCTTTAATTCGGGCACGAAACTGACGGATAGTTTTTCCGACGTAGAATGCATTACAAGTACATGTCATTAAATATACCACACCTTGGGTGTCACAGTCAGCGTGAAACCGCGGTACAAAGGTTTCCCCATTAGGAAGGACAAAACTGTTCCCTGGTCTCACCCATGGGCAGTATGTACATCGTCCACACCGGTAGATGCCCATACTATCTGTGTTGGAGTGTGTCTTGGTACTGTAGTGACTTGATGTAAATTTGTCACGCAGTGAACGTGATTTTCTGAATGTAATAGTAGGGTTTGGACTGATGTATTTTCTCAAAATGGGGTCCTCACGAAGTAGAGGCCAGTGTTTAACCAAAATTTCCCGTAATTCGCCATGCTGTTTAGAGTACCTAGTGATGTAACGAACAGTATCAGAGGTTTTTGTAATTTTTGTTTTATAAAGAAGTGAGTTTCGTGATTGTCTCAGGGCCTTGTTGTAAGATTTCCTCAGGATAGATTTACTGTATCCTCTATTTTTTAGGCGATCTCGAAGAAGATTAGCCTGTATTTTGAACTCATCAGTGTGTGTGCAATTTCGTCTCAATCTAAGGTATTGGGCGTAAGGGATACTTCGGATTAGAGTTTTTGGATGGGCACTTTCTGCGTGAAGCAGTGTATTGCCAGCCGTTTCTTTTCTGTATAGTGTTGTTGCCAGGCACCCAGTCTGGTCTCTAAATATCGTTAGATCCAGAAAGGTAATTTTGTCAGGATTAACAGAAAATGTAAATTTTAGATTGAAGGAATTTTGATTTATGATCTCCATAAAAGTTTGCAATGTGTTGAGGGGCCCCGCCCAAATCAAAAAGATGTCGTCGATATATCGCAGCCAGCATAATGCTAGGCTGGTATAGGACGACAAATTATCATCAGAAAAGATGGTCCGTTCCCACCCCCCCAGGTACAGATTAGCGTAGGCCGGGGCGCAGCAAGTGCCCATGGCCACGCCCTGCACCTGGAGGAAGTGGGACTCGTTGAAGGTAAAACAGTTTTTAGTCAAGACAAATCTCAAAAGGTCTAATATGAACTCACAGAATTCCCAGTGATGGTTGTCCTCTTCATATAGGAAGGTTCTAGCTATCCTGATGCCCTGCTCGTGAGGGATGTTGGAGTAAAGTGCTTCAACATCTATGGTCACGAGGAGGGCATCAGGAGGCACGACCATTCCTTCAATGTTCTTCAAAAGATCTAGGGTATCCCTTGTGTAGGAGGGAAGTGAGAGGACATGGGGCATGAGTACAGAATCAATGAGACGGCTGGCATTTTCCGTGAGGGCTCCAATTCCCGATACAATAGGTCTACCTGGGGGTAAGGTGGGATGTTTGTGTATTTTCGGGAGTACGTAAAACGTTGCTAGTCTCGGGTTAGATATATTCAGATATTTGTACGTATCTGAGTCTATTAGGCCCCTCTGGTGGGCAGAGCCAATGACCGAAAGATATTCAATCCTGAAACCTTCAATTTGGTCAGGGTCGATAGGCACGTACCACTCTCTGTTTTTAAGAATGTCATGTGCCATATTTTCATAGAAAGTTTTTGTCATGAGGACAATATTTCCTCCTTTGTCTGCTGATTTAATTTCTATATCGGGGTATGATTGAAGGCGTTAAATGGCTAGCAATTGAGAGGATGTTAGATTATCATCAGTGGTTTTGATGGTAAGTGACTTTAGGTCATTGACTGTGCCCACCAGAAAGGCCCAAATAGATGATCTCTCTGTACTCCAGGATGGTGAGTTACATGTTTTCCGCTTGGTCATGCTACATTATCTTAATTATGCACTTATAACCTTTTCAAATGGAGGCATTCACCTATATCTATGGCCCTACTATACAGGTCCATTATGGCACTATTTTCCAACATTGAGGCTTATCTCACCTGGCTACTAATCGGGTTGTTTCATCATCCTGACCCTGTTTAATCTGGGAACCTAGATACAAATAATTTAAGTGCTGGTGCGGGCATCTTACTGAGGGGATCCCTCACTTTTGTCATATAGGTGAGTTTACCCCTTAACCCGCCCTGAGGGTATTTGACTTACGGTGCATATTTGTCTTATTTGTACTGACAGGTGTGTAATTAACTTTATATCTGGTTACTAATTAGGATCTCACCCGGGGTATATGACGCTCAACCCTACTCCATCCATTCTCAGCAATCTCTCCTGGTTGGTGGGGAGACAATAGGGACTTTATTCCTTTATACTTTTTTGAACAAATAAAGAATTGTAGTAAGTACATTTTCCTTTATATATAACTGGCAGTTCAATATGATATTTTACACGTCCCCACTGAGTATTTGGATAATTGGCCTGTACCCCTGCTGCGCACTGTCTGGTGGTGATGATATGGGCCTGATGGCCACATTCGGCAATTATTGATTAGATTTATATTTCCTTATGTACAAATAGAATATGTTATCTAGGAAGTATTAACTATATGCATATACTTACTGTGTCTTTTAAATTTCATATCTGTTTGTTAGTTACTGCAACCTCAGGCTCCAGATGAAGCGTTAAATGAAAACGCGAAACATGTAGAGCTTCCGCAAAAGTCTATTGATATCGCACTGCACCCTTGCCTTTACATTGGATACCTCATCAATCCTGGACAATATCCGTCTTCATTGCCGATCTTTGTTCCGTGGTATCCCTTAGGCTAATTACTTTTAGGCTGCATATGCGATTTTGTACTATATCAATGTCTCTTCTTTTTGACTTAAATGTATATGTTTTTAGATGTACACGGTTTTTTTTTTTATGTATGTTGTTTTCCTTTAATAAATTTTGATACATTTTTGATATTATAAAACAGTCTACAGTGCCTAAAAAGTCCATAAGTCCCTCCCCTTTCTTTTTTCTATACTATATCAAGGACGTGGCACGTAATTACCCTTTTAGTATCTGCAGCACCACACTGCATTGATACTTATTCCTTTTCTCATAATTATTGGGTGGTAGCACCCGGGCAAAAATAACTTTACGGTCCAATTTATTGCCTCCACTGGACCCTATGGTGGTTCTATTTCTATTATATCCATTTAAACTAGTACCAGGTATCACTAATTATCCAGCTCATGTATTCATTTTTTCGGAACATACTAGACATTTGTCTTAAAACCATGGACTTTATAGGCACTGCTTGGACGGGTTATATGTCCGACATTCAAACCAATTGTAATGTGGATACCGAACAGGAAATTGGTATTAATCAATACATGGCCAAAATGAAAAGACTTTTGAAAAAGAAATCCAACTTATACTGGCACATTGAATTTTTAAATAAATATGTAAGGGAAAACATCAGCCCTCTTGGATTACGGATACAAGTATATCCATCATTCCAGAACGCTACTATGGAGTTCAAAACTGCATGGGAAGCTAATTTAACCTCTTGTAGTACTAGTCTGATGAAATTGCTAATTACTCAATACCAGTCTGAACTAACTGTATTAGATCAGGATATCCTTCTATTGCAATCTGGCAATGAAAGTATACAGGCCCATCCTCAATTTACTAAACGCTGGCAGGAAGTTAAAGACTTCGTCACCAGAATAACAAAAGATATAATCTACAAAAAACAAAATAAATTGGCCAAAGACAGATTAGCATTTATGGAAGGATATGCCTACCGTTGGCAAACCCAACCTCAGACTAGAAATACACGTAACAGCTTCCGCATGCCTAGAAACAATACTAACGTGCATTCAACAACTGATGATGATACTGAATCTGACTCCACACTTTCTTCTTTTCCAGAGTTCAACCAAAGGAGAGGCAACTACAATACGCAACACGGTTCGACGGGTGCACGTAAGCGGGATCTTGGTGGTGGGTCACGTACACCGTACAAAAAACGTCCGCCAATAGTGGATACCACTCTTACTTTGCACAAACCTATACATGCTAATGTTCAGTCACATAGTGGTGGTGGCCAAGCACAAGGTAAATACCTAGGAGCCACTGCCCTTCATGCAATTCAACTTTTGAGCACTCAAAATCAAGCTATACCCCAAACTCTACCACAAGCCACCTCCACTATGGAGACTTTACATCGCTCTGCTCCCTCTCTTTCAAGAACAAATTCTATTGAGAATTTGTCCACAACTACCACACCTACTACTAATTCTCTTCCCACTCCTTCTCAACTCTCCATGTTTACACGACAAAGTACCCTTGATGCACACATCTCACAGACTAACCCAGCGGTAAATTTTCAATTGCCCCTGAACACACCTCCAATAACTTAGCAAATAATCGCACCGTCATTAACCTGACCCCTTACGTGCTCTCAGATACCGAAATAGAAGTCTTAAGCCTAGGCTTAAGCTTTTGCCCCTCTATGAACATAGATAAATACGAAGCTATTAAAGATCTATACCTCTTTTCTCGGAATCTTACATATAAATATATGTTTGATAAAGATAGGGCTAGATCCCTCCAAGACAAAAACATTTCGGAAAAAGTGAAGAACTTCACCATGGAGGAGTTCAGAGCTCTTCGTAACCTTATTTTACTACTTGACGAAAGCGAGTCTGGTGTGCCATCTTCTGACACACCCGACATCGCTACACCTCTGACTGGCCTTGCAGCACCAACATGTCTAAAATTTAAGCCAAAATCCCAACGGTTTCCAGACCTCATGACCAATGCATCTATTTGGGCCTTTCTGGTGGGCACAGTTAATGACCTAAAGTCACTTACCATCAAAACCACTGATGATAATCTAACATCCTCTCAATTGCTAGCCATTCAACGCCTTCAATCATACCCCGATATAGAAATTAAATCAGCAGACAAAGGAGGAAATATTGTCCTCATGACAAAAACTTTTTATGAAAATATGGCACATGACATCCTTAAAAACAGAGAGTGGTATGTGCCTATTGACCCTGACCAAATTGAAGGTTTCAGGATTGAATATCTTTCGGTCATTGGCTCTGCCCACCAGAGGGGCCTAATAGACTCAGATACGTACAAATATCTGAACATATCTAACCCGAGACTAGCAACGTTTTACGTACTCCCGAAAATACACAAACATCCCACCTTACCCCCAGGTAGACCTATCGTATCGGGGATTGGAGCCCTCACGGAAAATGCCAGCCGTCTCATTGATTCTGTACTCATGCCCCATGTCCTCTCACTTCCCTCCTACACAAGGGATACCCTAGATCTTTTGAAGAACATTGAAGGAATGGTCGTGCCTCCTGATGCCCTCCTCGTGACTATAGATGTTGAAGCACTTTACTCCAGCATCCCTCACGAGCAGGGCATCAGGATAGCTAGAACCTTCCTATATGAAGAAGACAATCATCACTGGGAATTTTGTGAGTTCATATTAGACCTTTTGAGATTTGTCTTAACCAAAAACTGTTTTACCTTCAACGAGTCCCACTTCCTCCAGGTACAGGGCGTGGCCATGGGCACTTGCTGTGCCCCGGCCTACGCTAATCTGTACCTGGGGGGGTGGGAATGGACCATCTTTTCTGATGATAATTTGTCGTCCTATACCAGCCTAGCACTATGCTGGCTGCGATATATCGACGACATCTTTTTGATTTGGGCGGGGCCCCTTAACACATTGCAAACTTTTATGGAGATCATAAATCAAAATTCCTTCAATCTAAAATTTACATTTTCCGTTAATCCCGATAAAATCACCTTTCTGGATTTAACGATATTTAGAGACCAGACTGGGTGCTTGGCAACAACACTATATAGAAAAGAAACGGCTGGTAATACACTGCTTCACGCAGAAAGTGCCCATCCAAAAACTCTAATCCGAAGTATCCCTTACGCCCAATACCTTAGATTGAGACGAAATTGCACACATACCGATGAGTTCAAAATACAGGCTAATCTTCTTCGAGATCGCCTAAAAGATAGAGGATACAGTAAATCTATCTTGAGGAAATCTTACAACAAGGCCCTGAGACAATCACGAAACTCACTTCTTTATAAAACAAAAATTACAAAAACCTCTGATACTGTTCGTTACATCACTAGGTACTCTAAACAGCATGGCGAATTACGGGAAATCTTGGTTAAACACTGGCCTCTACTTCGTGAGGACCCCATTTTGAGAAAATACATTAGCCCAAACCCCACTATTACCTTCAGAAAATCACGTTCATTGCGTGACAAATTTACATCAAGTCACTACAGTACCAAGACACACTCCAATACAGACAGTATAGGCATCTCCCGGTGTGGACGATGTACATACTGCCCATGGGTGAGACCAGGGAACAGTTTTGTCCTCCCTAATGGGGAAACCTTTGTACCGCGTTTTCACGCTGACTGTGACACCCAAGGTGTGGTATATTTAATGACATGTACCTGTAATGCATTCTACGTCGGAAAAACTATCCGTCAGTTTCGTGCCCGAATTAAAGACCATATTTATTACTCATCTGGGGGAAAAATGATCACCTCCGTGAGTAGACATTTAGACCTTTATCACAAGTTCGACACCACAGCTGTTTCCTTTATAGCCTTGGCAGTTGTCCCGAGGGACCCGCGAGGGGGTAACTGGGACAAAGAAATTTTGAAAAAAGAGACCCTCTGGATAGAACGCCTTGACGCGACCCGTTCTCCGGGTATTAATGAGGCACAATCTTATAAACCCTTCCTCTAATATGGTCTCAGGCCCCTTGCTCTTGCTCCTTCTGCTTTCTCCAAATATATGTACTATACTGATTGGTTATTGTTACCTATCATGCTATGGTACTATATCTATCTAGCATTATATGTCCCATGTCCAAAGCGATCCCTGAATATATTCCATGGTTCTTTCACAAAATATGTTCCCAGACAGTTTAACTGTCACTAGGTTTACTACTTTTTGTTTAAAATATCTAATTCTATGTGCTCTAGAATTACAATATGAGCTGGATACCTATATTGATTATTATTCATGATACCCTTCTGTAACTATGTTTGGAGTTTCTCTATTCTTGCCGGCTGTGGCCCCCCTGCCCCAATGATTCACACCTATTGACACTGCGCCGCACTATTTTAGGCCTGCCCAGTACCCAGTGCGGCCGCACATCGTCACTTTTGAGTTCTATGTGACGAACAGCAAGGATTGATTGGGGAACTAGTTCCCCAGTCACTTCCCTTGCTTGAACAAGCTGCGCGCGCTGCCGCGTACGTCTCAGCCCCAATGCGCAGGCGCGGGACGGGACGTCGGCGCATGCGCACTACGTTCTTGCGGCCGATCCGGATGACGTCAAGCCGGCTCGACGCCGGATATTGACTACGGATGGGACGTGTATTTAAGCACACCAGGATGTGCTTTCTGTCAGCGTCCCCCGCTCTCCACCACCGTTATGATGCTGGTAGGCTTGATCTCTCTGTACTCCAGGATGGTGAGTTACATGTTTTCCGCTTGGTCATGCTACATTATCTTAATTATGCACTTATAACCTTTTCAAATGGAGGCATTCACCTATATCTATAGCCCTACTATACAGGTCCATTATGGCACTATTTTCCAACATTGAGGCTTATCTTACCTGGTTACTAATCGGGCTGTTTCATCATCCTGGCCTTGCTCAATCTGGGAACCTAGATACAAATAATTTAAGTGCTGGTGTGGGCATCTTACTGAGGGGATCCCTCACTTTTGTCATATAGGTGAGTTTACCCCTTAACCCGCCCTGAGGGTATTTGACTTACGGTGCATATTTGTTTTATCTTTACTGACAGGTGTGTAATTAACCTTATATCTGGTTACTAATTAGGTTCTCACCCGGGGTACATGACGCTCAACCCTACTCCATCCATTCTCAGCAATCTCTCCTGGTTGGTGGGGAGACATTAGGGACTTTATCTCTTTATACTTTTTTGAACAAATAAAGAATTGTAGTAAGTACATTTTCCTTTATATATAACTGGCAGTTCAATATGATATTTTACACGTCCCCACTGAGTATTTGGTATACTGGCCTGTACCGTGCTGCGCACTGTCTGGTGGTGATGATATGGGCCTGATGGCCACACTCGGCAATCATTCTAGAATTACATATATTTCCTCTTATGTACAAATAGAATATGTTATCTAGGAAGTATTAACTATATGCATATACTTACTGTGTCTTTTAAATTTCATATCTGTTTGTCAGTTACTGCAACCTCAGGCTCCAGACGAAGCGTTAAATGAAAACGCGAAACATGTAGAGCTTCCGCAAAAGTCTATTGATATCGCACTGCACCCTTGCCTTTACATCGGATACCCCATCAATTTTGGACAAAATCCGTCTTCATTGCTGATCTTTGTTCCGTGGTATCCCTTAGGCTAATTACTTTTAGGCTGCATATGCGATTTTGTATTATATCAATGTCTCTTCTTTTTGACTTAAATGTATATGTTTTTAGATGTACACGGTTTTTTTTTTTATGGTTTTTTTTAAATTTTTTTTTGTATGTTGTTCTCCTTTAAATAATTATTTTTTGATATTATAAAACAGTCTACAGTGCCTAAAAAGTCCATAAGTCCCCCCCTTTCTTTTTTCTATACTATATCAAGGACGTGGCACGTGATTACCCTTTTAGTATCTGCAGCTAGGGATGTGCTCCTATACACCATACAAGCACTGATTGCTGTTAGAAAGATCTCAAAGCTACAGCATGAGGAGGAATATGTATAATACTGAATTACAGCAGAGTACAGTGTGTCTAATATATATAATTGTGGGCATGTGTCTACAGTTCAGTAATGATTACATAAAGCAAGTAAGGGCAATATGTTTATCTGCTGTTGTGGCTGGAGGGGAAGAGCACAAACAAGCTTTGCATTTATAAGGCTGTAACTTACCTATCCTGCTGTGTGTTATTGAGCAGTGTGGCTGGCTGGCTGCAGAATGAGAGGGCGTGATTTATATTGAAGTAGGCTTCTTCACATTTAACATGTACAAGCCTAGTGTATCCCACATTCACTCCAATCCCAAAGATTCATGGGAAATGTAGTTTGATTATGGTGTAGAGAGAGAGGAAAGGATATGATGTAATCACTGTTCTAACAGCTCCTCCTTGGCAGGATGCGTGTTTTGAATTATAGCGAGAGGACTTTCTGAAAATTCAGTTAGACTTTTCTCTTCAATAGTAAGGAATTTCACAAATGTAATAACTGTTTAGTGTTTTTTTGTAGGGGGGTATACTAATGGGGGATTTTTTTGACAAACCCGGAGTTCTGCTTTAAAAAATGGCATTTGTGGCAATAATATAGTGCATGTAATATTTTTTTTTTAAAGAAAATGGGAGTTACCCTTTATGTCAGTGTAATTAAAATGATTCAGATGCATGGGTATGTGTTACTGCACATCATACATTGTTTTACTCTTATTGAATAGGTCTGTATGAATGCCTATGATGTACATAACTCTTTTGGGAGTTCTCACTTAATCTGCCTGGCATTGCACCTGATTAGATGACAAAGCACATTGTGCAAGTCACCATGAATACCTGTCCTGGCAGCACACAAGTTAAGGAGCCTGGCTGAGATTTATGTCTACTGAAACGTGCCTGGAGTGTAAATCTGTTATTGATTAGCAAAGCAACATGATAGTTTATATTAAAACTAGTTTAAAGAGGCAGCATTAAATGTGATCTACCTCTGAGGAATAATGTCATAATGTAACAAATATAGTGCAGCTAGAAAAAGCGAATTGAATCTGTAAATGTCATCAGTGCAGGAAATGTGAGAAGATGATGTACTGGTAAGTCAAGCATGAAATATGAGTGAAAAATGAAAAATAAATAAGAATAACTGGCTAGACGATGGAAAAGAAAAATACATAATAAGATGTGGGATGAAAATAATTTAGACTAATAGCCGGCCAGATTGACTTGCAATCTATATAACATTATAGGGTGGAATAATTCTGCTCAAGATATTCAGTGTCCAGGGAGATATTTTATTAAAATTAAATTAAATGAGTAAATATAAAAACGAATAGAAGTCTAGCACATGGGGGTCTTCCTTAAGGGGAAAATGTCTCATTTGATGTTTACTTTTTTAATAATAATGTTAATATTATTCCTAGGATTTGTTTTGAAAAATATTGTTTTTTTATCAAAGCATTTAAAGTGGTTGTAAACCCTTAAAAACCACTTTGGCCTACAGGTAAGCCTAAATTAAGGCTTACCTGTAGGTCCAATAAATATCTCCTAAACCTACATGGTTTAGGAGATATTTAGAAAAAAGAGGCATAGACATAGGCGTAGACAGTGGTGCGCAGGCGCACTGCGCATGCCGCTTTCCTGCGCATGCGTGGGAGTGACGTCATCGCTGCTCCAGCGAATCACAGCGCTGGAGCGGCGAGACCCGGAATTGATTGTGCCGGAGAAGGTCGTGGATGAGGACCGCTTCGGGGGCTTCATTCTCAGGTAAGTTATTCATAATGAGCTAGTATGCTATGCATACTAGCTCATTATACCTTTGCCTTGCAGGTTCCGTTTTTTTTTTTTTGTGAGGAGGCTTTACTTACTCTTTAAACTAATCTACAAATTGCATAACATAAGGGGGAGTATAGGTTACTCCCCTTATCTTCCCCACATCCTCTTACCAAATTTCCTTTTATTTTTGGTTTACAATCCCTGTCAGTTTTTTTGCCATCCTGTGTAAAATTGAGGAGATTTACCCTCACTTCCTGTCTCTTAACCAAAACAGGAAATGAGAGGAAATCCCTGCAAAATTAGTGACTCTTTTAGGGCCTTCTAGGTCACCAAAACTACTATCCCCTTAGGACAATTTCCCTTCTATTATTTTACTGGGGACAACCCAAAATGTGGGATTTTATTTTACTTTCAATGATAAGGGTAAACAGAAAAAATTGATAGGGTAGATCTCCCTAATGGGGACACAGACAGCAATAAAAACTGGTAAAGGTTTTGCTTTTAGTCAACTTTAACATGAACTTTGTAAATGCAGAGTAGAATTAACAATGCAAAAAGGGTCAAAATGTCAAAGGTGCATGCAATGGTACAGAACAATGTTAAATTTATTATGAAGCTGTACAAAAAGGTGCTCTAGAGAACAATGTCTTTGCCAATCAACAAGGATACTACATGTCAGTGCAGTGACAACATCCTTTACAGTGAAGTCCAGGATAGTTCTGGGTACACAGGAGAACGGCTGGAGGGTTCTCTGGGTTGGCACAACAGGTGAGCGGCTGCAGGAGTCCCAGGAATGGTACCACAGGAAGGCGGCTAGAAATTCAGAGCTTTTCTGCAGTGGCTGGATCTTCTGTAGAAGCTGTGTGCTATTGGACTTCTGCCTGGCTGCCTGCACACTGGGACTAACAGTAGAGGACTGTACACCTCCCGGCAGATCACTTGCTCAGCTACATCTGCCTCATCAGGTGTGGTCTCTCTGAGCTGCAGAGATCAGCAAACATTGTCTAGGAGCCCAGGGCTTGTGGGAACCCAAGAAATTGTGGCATCCAATCATTGTAAGTCAAGGGGAACTCCACTACACTATTCTGTTTTCCTTATTTTACCAGTGATTTTGCTTCTTAGGCCAGCCATAGATGGATTGAATCTTGGCCGGTTCAGTAACTGGCTGAGATTTGATCCATCTATGGGCAGGCTGATTGTACCCAAGTTTATCTATCGATCGACTTGGGTACAACCAGGCTGTCGGATTTTTAGCATGCAATTATTGCCAGTGGCTATAGCTGCTAGCAGTAATCAGTGTGTTTTTCCGCAGGGATGGTTCCCTGGCTGCAAAAAAGAAAATTGCATAATCTATTGACTGCTTTATTCTTTTTTAGTAAAACTTTAACAACAAAAACCATCTTACTATTAAGCCCAAATATAGCATGGGCTCCAGCAATAGGGTCTCACGTAGCCATTGGCCATGAGAATGCTATGAAAATCAGTTAAAATCCATGATCAAAATGCTCAATAAATAAACACATGAAACAGAAACCCACATCTACCTTTATTATAGAGGTGAATGGGGAGGGGGGGGGGGTGAACCCTCCCACTCCTCCACAAAGTTTGTGGAATGCAAATAATGAACATGGATTGCCCGGATTAGATTTTTAATGTAATAAAAAAATAGTTGGGTAGGGGAGCTGTAGAAATGAACAGAGGCCTAGTTTTCCTTTATGCCCCCTGGCCCAACTGTCTTGGGCCATTCCTTTCTTACCTTACCAGGGCTAGGGGCACCTACTGTGGTAGCAGTTTCTTTCTAAGTTTACAGCTGCAGAGCTGGTGAATTATACGTACATAGAACATTACTCCAAAGATAAAAATGTACAGGCTGTGCAGGTGCCAGGGAAAAAAAGAGATTTTGTGTTTTCAATTATTTATAGCAGATAAAGTATTTAATCTGACTGGTAATTATAGCTGAAATAATTGTTTCTTCATGCTAAAATAGATAAGGCACATCGTTTTTTTTAAAGAAAGCTTAGAGTCTATTGAGTTCAACCAGAAAAAAAAAACACCTTGCATCCTCAGAACCCTTAAACCTGCAGTTGAAGCGAAAGGCAACCATCCATTATAAAGCATGATGTTTGTTCTAACAGGGGAAATCTTCCTGATCTACAAAGGCAATCGAAGATTCCCTTGGTGAACATTGTACTATGTTATTTTTTTCTATAAATTATAATAGCAGTTTATATTTTGACCATTCTTAAACACATGCTGCCTTTCTCAGTTTTATTAAACACACAGATAAGGTGGGAGGTTCTGCCTTCATTGTTATCTCAGTGTTATAATATTAAAAGCAGCAAATTCTGCATCCTTTAGACATCCAAAAGTCTTGTAATATATTTCACCAAAAAATGAAACTCTTATGCCCCGTACACACGGTCGGAAAATCCGACCACAAAATCCATCGGATTTTTTCCGACGGATTTTGTCCGACACTGGTGTTGCATACACACGGTCGGACAAAGTTGTCGGAAAATCCGATCATTCTGAACGTGGCGACGTTTGTTGCCTACGACGGGACTACGTAGAGGCTAGTAGCCAATAGCTTTGGTCTTGTAATGTGATCTGAGCATGCGTGGCACTTTGTCCGTGGGACTAGGCTACACACGATCGGAAAAAGTCCGATAGGACTTTGTTGTCGGAATATTTGAGAGCAGGAGATAGAACTTACGGAAAAAGTCCGATGGAGCCTACACACGGTCGGAATTGCCGACAACATTGTCCGATAGGACAGATTCCATTGGAAAATCCGACCGTGTGTATGGGGCTTAATTCTAATGCAGCATTAGAATTAAGCCCCATACACACGGTCGGATTTCCGACAAGCTTTGTTGTCGGAAAATTTGAGAACCTGCTCTCAAACATTTGTGTGCGGAAATTCCGACAGCAAATGTTCGATGGAGCATACGCACCATCAGACTTTCCGACGGGAAATGTTGGATGTGAGCTTGTTGTCGGAAAGTCCGACCGTGTGTATGCTCCATCGAACATTTGCTGTCGGAATTTCCGCACACAAATGTTTGAGAGCAGGTTCTCAAATTTTCCGACAACAAAGCTTGTCGGAAAGTCCAATCGTGTGTACACAAGTCCGTCGCACAAAAGTTCACGCATGCTCTGAATCAAGCAGAAGGAGCCGCACTGGCTATTGAACTTCCTTTTTCTCAGCTCTTAGTACGTGTTGCATTCACCGCGTTCTCACGTTTGGAATTTTTGGCCAACATTTGTGTGACCGTGTGTACGCAAGACAAGTTTGAGCCAACATTCTTTGGAAAAAAATCCACGGTTTTGTTGTTGGAAAATCCGATCGTGTGTACGGGGCATTAGGCCCCTTTCACACTGGGGCGGTGATCCGCGGTGACGGTAAAGCAGCGCTATATTTAGCGCTGCTTTACCGTCGTTTTCACCGCGGTTTTCGGCCGCTCGCGGTGCGGTTTTACCCCCCGCGAGCGGCCGAAAAAAAAAAAAGGTTAAACACCCCCCGCAGAGCGCCGCCGTAGCCGCGGTATTGCCGCGGTAACCGCGGTATTGCTGCGGTTTTACCGCGGTCTCCCATTGTAATCAATGGGAAGGAGCGGTATAGGAGCGGTGAACACACCGCTCCTATCCCGCTCCAAAGATGCTGCTAGCAGGACTTTTTTTGTAATCCTGCTAGCGCACCGCTCCAGTGTGAAAGCCCGCCGGCTTTCACACTGGAGTTAAAGGGGCCGGATTTTTTCATGCGGTGAACAGGCGCTATTTTTAGCGCTGCACCGCATGAAAAACGACCCAGTGTGAAAGGGGCCTTAGAGATGCTTATAATTCGTTTTTAAAGTAACTCTGTC
Source organism: Lithobates sylvaticus (assembly GCA_028564925.1). Taxonomy (NCBI): domain Eukaryota; kingdom Metazoa; phylum Chordata; class Amphibia; order Anura; family Ranidae; genus Lithobates; species Lithobates sylvaticus. The sequence continues at coordinate 114,411,414 of CM053036.1, forward strand.
AGACCTTTCCCCCACCAAAATCTCTCTGGTGCTCCAAAGGCTCAGAGATCTCATAAAACTCAGAAAATATCATAAACTTATGGAAGGTCTTACTAACTTCTTACAACACTGTAAGGATTCTCAAGGGAAGACTTGGTTTCATTGGCACTGATTCACATTTTTGGAAGAATACAGCTGGCTGTTTACGGAGTGATGGGATTATTTGTTTACCTCTTGCTTGACATCCATTTATCCTTCACATACTGCTTGGTGTTGATTAGCCATTAACTGATAAAATAGGTCCAGGCACAGAGCCTCCCTTTCTCCATCCACTGCCCTATCCACCCTTCCTCATGTTCCTTCTACCTCCCCATCCTCTCATTCCTCCTCTTTCCTCCCTCATTCCTTTCCTTTGCCTTCTTTCCCCCTCCCCTTACATCTTTTCTTATGCACCCTCCTCTTTCCAAACCTTTTCTACCCCGCCACCCCCCTCCTTTCCCCACATTTCTCAACACCCTTCCTCCACACAAATTCCCCCAGGAATCCTCAAAAAAAAATTTTCCGCACACTTCCTCTTGTACCATTTTCAATCACCCTGCAGTCACCCAGTGAGGAAATCCTTAACCCTTATATATTCGGATATATTATTTTTTCAGCAAAAGTACAGTTTTCCTTTAACTGGCCCTGTATGAAACAGTAATACTTCTAAGTATACACTCTAACATTTTTCTGTCTGTTTCCTTTGTCATTTCTATGCTAAGTAAAGCCTGGTTAGCTTCAAGGTGCGGTGATCTCTGATATTCCTGACATGCTCCAATATTCAACTGTGGAGAGAAGAATAGGGGGATTCAGTGAGTAATCCTGCAATAAATAAATCAGCTTGAGAAATAAAATACACATTCCTTTATTTTTCTGAAATGACATGCTCCAGCATGGAGCCACGTTGGGGAGTTTGATATTGGCAATCTATCCACCTGGGATTTATAAACTCAAATACTTTTTTTTTTCTGATACTGTTTAGAAGCATGCTGTGTTGTCACAGGATCAAAATCTTTTGATATTAACTACACTCTGGTGTTCTCCACAAAAACAAGTGACCTTTCATTTGAGAAAATCATTACAGTATTAAGAAATCATTTCCATCTGCCCTGTCTACAACTGAAAAGCAATTCCATTTCATCAAGCGGAAGCAACTTCCAGGTAAATGTATAGCAGTTTACATCAAGGAACAGTGGAGCTTGTTAGATGCCCACTATTTTGGAAACAAGTTAGTGTGCGAAAGGATGAAATAAAACAAAAATAAAAAACGCACAATGCCTGTAAACATCCCATTTTCTGACAAGAACATGAATGGATTCAAATTGAAGTCAAGCCAAAATGTACTTTCTGGTAGAGCTGGTGGGGATAGAGCCTCTTTTCTGTCCTCCTGTGCCCCTATTGAGGAGATTACCTCATACTTCCTGTTCCAGAAAAGAAAGCGATTGGAAATTGAAAATGCTACATTTGACCCTGGAACAGTAGATACCGTATATACTCCAGTATAAGCCGACCCGATTATAAGCCGAGGCACCTAATTTTACCACAAAAAAATGGGAAAACGTATTGACTCGAGTATAAGCCTAGGGTGATAAATGCGCAGCTACTGTAAGTGGAAAAGAGGGTCAACAATGCCCATTTGCAGCCTCACTGTGCCCATTTGCATGCCTCACTGTGCCCATTTTCAGCCATAGGTCCCCCGAACTTCAAACTTGGTAGTTAAGGGTTCCTAGATGCCCCCTAGCTGCAGCCAAGGGTTCCTAGCACCAAGTGGCCCTGAGATAAGGGGCCTCAAAGTCAGGTCGGAAAATGTCAAGCACTTCTGCAGCAGAGAATGACATTTTCTGAACCCACTTTGGGGCCATGTATCTCGGGGCCACTTGGTGCTAGGAACCCCAGAAAATGTAATTCTATGCTGCAAAAAAGTGCTTGACTCAAGTATAAGCCGAGGGGGGCACTTTCAGCACAAAAAAATGTGCTGAAAAACTTGGCTTATACTCGAGTATATACGGTAAGTGGATATCATCACCTGCTCCGGTGACAACTGCCAATGGTAGTATTGCCTCCCAACACACACACATTGGTAGGATCTCCTCCCATGTTCTGTTGCATCTTGAGGACAAGACGTCTTCTTAAATGGGAGACAGACAGAAAGAAAACATGACAAAAGTTATAGTTTTTCCCCACCATATCCTAAACCAGAAAAAAAGGTTTTGGATTGAGTTTCACTTTTACCTTCTAAAGTTGTCCGTCATCCCTTGGAGGCCAGATCCAAGAACAACGGTCAAGCCTAATTGCTGCAAGATGATGGAAAAACAAGAGTAGTCCTGGAGTGATGGCAACCCTACATTACAACATGTAGGGTTGTCTGCCACCTTCTAAATGATGTGCTCACGTCCATTTTTGACCTTCCGCAGGCCAACATGCGCCTTCTCCTTTAAGGGGCTTAAAAGTCCTCTAGTGGGTAGATAGAGCCCCCTAAAGAGAAAGGCGCATTTTGGCATTTGGAAGGTCAAAAATAGAGGTGAGCGCATCATTTGGAAGGTGGAGGACACTGGAGGTGTTTGGTTAACCTTGCATGGAATTCACGGAATATTCCTTTTATATTTGGACTTTGTTTACTATGTTTTAATAGTGCATACAACACATGTGGATGTACACATTATTGTTTTTCACTGATATTAGAATCACAGTGGTGTCATGTTTTAATGCATTAGTTTGTGGTGCCTACTTATGATTTACTTATATAGCACAATGTATTGCAACCTGTTTTTTTGTGATAAATAGTGTCTCACATATAGTGTGTTTGCAGTGTGGCAGTTCACTGTAGAAGCTATAGGGGAGCACTGTACCATCCTTCTACTCTTTACATTTTCACACTAAATAAGAACACCATTAGGTTTATAGCGGCAGACCCTAACACTTATATTGGTCATGTTTTTCCCTTTATATTTTTTATTTCCTATCAACACAATTATTCTTTGTGTACATAGTAGCGCAGGGGATCAGGCACTTTGCTATATAAGAGTAAATCTTCACATTCCTGTGTCAGCATGTTTTTGTTCAAACGTGAGGCATGTGGCATGGCACTGAACAGGTTAATCTATGACCTCTATCTATAGTGTGATAAACTACATTTCCTGTGAAGAAACTACACATCCCACAGTCCCTGTGTAAGGGATAACAAATGCTAGTGTCAAGCAGTAGGGAAGATCTGTGTAGGTGCATCTAGGAAACTAAAATCAGACTGTTTATGATTAAAATTAAGTTTATCAATGCACACAACACCAATCCAACACCAATACACCACAAGCAAAGTAAAAGTGAAAAATAAACTTTTATCAATTTAATTTATTAATTAATAAATCCAGTTCCCTGAATAATTGTCTCCCCATAGCCTGAATGGACGTGATGATAGTGTAAGGTAATATAACTAATAAGTATTCCCCTTTTCTTTTCTTTTTTTTTCTCTCTCTCTCTCTTCTTTCTGTGTATTTTTCCTTGTACTATGGGATAATTTTTTTTTTTTTATATGTATGTATATTTGTGGGTTTTTTTTTAGTTTTGTTTTTGTTTGTTTTTTTGTATTGAATTTGTTTGGTACTGTGTATTGATTACATATGTTTGTTGATATCAGGTATTTAGTCAGAGGTTGAGAGACTGAAGCCCTGAAAAAGCGATTTGGACCTTGCAAGGCGTAGACAAATCCCTAATATCTAACTTTTACTTCATATATGTTTTTTATATACTATGGGCTAGTATGTGGCCCTTTTGTTCTGATATGTTATATTTTAATAAGTTTTGTAATAAAGATACATTTTTTTATATATATATAAATAACGTATTGATGCAATGAAATTTGAGCTATCAGGGGGTAGACATGTGCGGTTAGTTTTGTTCCGAATTGAAATTCGGACAAATTTTCCTTTTTCTAAAATTCAAATGTATCCAAATCTCTGAATTACAATAGTACGGAATTTAAAGGAATCAGAAATAAAAAAAATTTCGGACAAAATTTGAATTCAAATTGTTTTCGAATTGCTTTTTAATACTTTTCAAATGCTTTTCGAATTCAAAAAGTTTTCTAGTTTTCAAATTCGAATTAGAAAAGTTTTCAAATTTGAATAGTTTTCAAAATTTGAATTTGAAAAATATTTTTTTTTTAATCAAAGTATTTAAACTAATCTACAAATTGCATAACATAAGGTGGAGTATAGGTTACTCCCCTTATCTTCCCCACATCCTCCTACCAAATTTCCTTTAATTTTTGGTTTACAATCCCTGTCAGTTTTTTTGCCATCTGTGTCAAATTGAGGAGATTCCCCCTTACTTCCTGTCTCTTAACCAAAACAGGAAATGAGAGGAAATCCCTGCAAATTTAGTGACTCTTTTAGGGCCTTCCAGGTCACCAAAACTACTATCCCCATTGGACAATTTCCCTTCTATTATTTTACTGGGGACAACCCAAAATGTGGGATTTTATTTTACTTTCAATGATAAGGGTAAACCGAAAAAATTGAGAGGGTAAATCTCCCTAATGGGGACACAGACAGCAATAAAAACGGGTAAAGGTTTTGCTTTTAGTCAACGTTAACATGAACTTTGTAAATGCAGAGTAGAATTAACAATGCAAAAAGGGTCAAAATGTCAAAGGTGCATGCAATGGTACAGAACAATGTTAAATTTATTATGAAGCTGTACAAAAAGGTGCTCTAGAGAACAATGTCTTTGCCAATCAACAAGGATACTACATGTCAGTGCAGTGACAACATCCTTTACAGTGAAGTCCAGGATAGTTCTGGGTACACAGGAGAACGGCTGGAGGGTTCTCTGGGTTGGCACAACAGGTGAGCGGCTGCAGGAGTCCCAGGAATGGTACCACAGGAAGGCGGCTAGAAATTCAGAGCTTTTCTGCAGTGGCTGGATCTTCTGTAGAAGCTGTGTGCTATTGGACTTCTGCCTGGCTGCCTGCACACTGGGACTAACAGTAGAGGACTGTACACCTCCCGGCAGATCACTTGCTCAGCTACATCTGCCTCATCAGGTGTGGTCTCTCTGAGCTGCAGAGATCAGCAAACATTGTCTAGGAGCCCAGGGCTTGTGGGAACCCAAGAAATTGTGGCATCCAATCATTGTAAGTCAAGGGGAACTCCACTACACTATTCTGTTTTCCTTATTTTACCAGTGATTTTGCTTCTTAGGCCAGCCATAGATGGATTGAATCTTGGCCGGTTCAGTAACTGGCTGAGATTTGATCCATCTATGGGCAGGCTGATTGTACCCAAGTTTATCTATCGATCGACTTGGGTACAACCAGGCTGTCGGATTTTTAGCATGCAATTATTGCCAGTGGCTATAGCTGCTAGCAGTAATCAGTGTGTTTTTCCGCAGGGATGGTTCCCTGGCTGCAAAAAAGAAAATTGCATAATCTATTGACTGCTTTATTCTTTTTTAGTAAAACTTTAACAACAAAAACCATCTTACTATTAAGCCCAAATATAGCATGGGCTCCAGCAATAGGGTCTCACGTAGCCATTGGCCATGAGAATGCTATGAAAATCAGTTAAAATCCATGATCAAAATGCTCAATAAATAAACACATGAAACAGAAACCCACATCTACCTTTATTATAGAGGTGAATGGGGAGGGGGGGGGGTGAACCCTCCCACTCCTCCACAAAGTTTGTGGAATGCAAATAATGAACATGGATTGCCCAGATTAGATTTTTAATGTAATAAAAAAATAGTTGGGTAGGGGAGCTGTAGAAATGAACAGAGGCCTAGTTTTCCTTTATGCCCCCTGGCCCAACTGTCTTGGGCCATTCCTTTCTTACCTTACCAGGGCTAGGGGCACCTACTGTGGTAGCAGTTTCTTTCTAAGTTTACAGCTGCAGAGCTGGTGAATTATACGTACATAGAACATTACTCCAAAGATAAAAATGTACAGGCTGTGCAGGTGCCAGGGAAAAAAAGAGATTTTGTGTTTTCAATTATTTATAGCAGATAAAGTATTTAATCTGACTGGTAATTATAGCTGAAATAATTGTTTCTTCATGCTAAAATAGATAAGGCACATCGTTTTTTTTAAAGAAAGCTTAGAGTCTATTGAGTTCAACCAGAAAAAAAAAAACACCTTGCATCCTCAGAACCCTTAAACCTGCAGTTGAAGCGAAAGGCAACCATCCATTATAAAGCATGATGTTTGTTCTAACAGGGGAAATCTTCCTGATCTACAAAGGCAATCGAAGATTCCCTTGGTGAACATTGTACTATGTTATTTTTTTCTATAAATTATAATAGCAGTTTATATTTTGACCATTCTTAAACACATGCTGCCTTTCTCAGTTTTATTAAACACACAGATAAGGTGGGAGGTTCTGCCTTCATTGTTATCTCAGTGTTATAATATTAAAAGCAGCAAATTCTGCATCCTTTAGACATCCAAAAGTCTTGTAATATATTTCACCAAAAAATTAAACTCTTATGCCCCGTACACACGGTCGGAAAATCCGACCACAAAATCCATCGGATTTTTTCCGACGGATTTTGTCCGACACTGGTGTTGCATACACACGGTCGGACAAAGTTGTCGGAAAATCCGATCATTCTGAACGTGGTGACGTTTGTTGCCTACGACGGGACTACGTAGAGGCTAGTAGCCAATAGCTTTGGTCTTGTAATGTGATCTGAGCATGCGTGGCACTTTGTCCGTTGGACTAGGCTACACACGATCGGAAAAAGTCCGATAGGACTTTGTTGTCGGAAAATTTGAGAGCAGGAGATAGAACTTACGGAAAAAGTCCGATGGAGCCTACACACGGTCGGAATTGGCGACAACATTGTCCGATAGGACAGATTCCATCGGAAAATCCGACCGTGTGTATGGGGCTTAATTCTAATGCTGCGTACACACCATCAGACTTTCCGACGGGAAATGTTGGATGTGAGCTTGTTGTCGGAAAGTCCGACCGTGTGTATGCTCCATCGAACATTTGCTGTCGGAATTTCCGCACACAAATGTTTGAGAGCAGGTTCTCAAATTTTCCGACAACAAAGCTTGTCGGAAAGTCCAATCGTGTGTACACAAGTCCGTCGCACAAAAGTTCACGCATGCTCTGAATCAAGCAGAAGGAGCCGCACTGGCTATTGAACTTCCTTTTTCTCAGCTCTTAGTACGTGTTGCATTCACCGCGTTCTCACGTTTGGAATTTTTGGCCAACATTTGTGTGACCGTGTGTACGCAAGACAAGTTTGAGCCAACATCCTTTGGAAAAAAATCCACGGTTTTGTTGTTGGAAAATCCGATCGTGTGTACGGGGCATTAGAGATGCTTATAATTCGTTTTTAAAGTAACTCTGTCAGACCTTTCCCCCACCAAAATCTCTCTGGTGCTCCAAAGGCTCAGAGATCTCATAAAACTCAGAAAATATCATAAACTTATGGAAGGTCTTACTAACTTCTTACAACACTGTAAGGATTCTCAAGGGAAGACTTGGTTTCATTGGCACTGATTCACATTTTTGGAAGAATACAGCTGGCTGTTTACGGAGTGATGGGATTATTTGTTTACCTCTTGCTTGACATCCATTTATCCTTCACATACTGCTTGGTGTTGATTAGCCATTAACTGATAAAATAGGTCCAGGCACAGAGCCTCCCTTTCTCCATCCACTGCCCTATCCACCCTTCCTCATGTTCCTTCTACCTCCCCATCCTCTCATTCCTCCTCTTTCCTCCCTCATTCCTTTCCTTACCCTTCCTTTGCCTTCTTTCCCCCTCCCCTTACATCTTTTCTTATGCACCCTCCTCTTTCCAAACCTTTTCTACCCCGCCACCCCCCTCCTTTCCCCACATTTCTCAACACCCTTCCTCCACACAAATTCCCCCAGGAATCCTCAAAAAAAAAAAATTTCCGCACACTTCCTCTTGTACCATTTTCAATCACCCTGCAGTCACCCAGTGAGGAAATCCTTAACCCTTATATATTCGGATATATTATTTTTTCAGCAAAAGTACAGTTTTCCTTTAACTGGCCCTGCATGAAACAGTAATACTTCTAAGTATACACTCTAACATTTTTCTGTCTGTTTCCTTTGTCATTTCTATGCTAAGTAAAGCCTGGTTAGCTTCAAGGTGCGGTGATCTCTGATATTCCTGACATGCTCCAATATTCAACTGTGGAGAGAAGAATAGGGGGATTCAGTGAGTAATCCTGCAATAAATAAATCAGCTTGAGAAATAAAATACACATTCCTTTATTTTTCTGAAATGACATGCTCCAGCATGGAGCCACGTTGGGGAGTTTGATATTGGCAATCTATCCACCTGGGATTTATAAACTCAAATACTTTTTTTTTTCTGATACTGTTTAGAAGCATGCTGTGTTGTCACAGGATCAAAATCTTTTGATATTAACTACACTCTGGTGTTCTCCACAAAAACAAGTGACCTTTCATTTGAGAAAATCATTACAGTATTAAGAAATCATTTCCATCTGCCCTGTCTACAACTGAAAAGCAATTCCATTTCATCAAGCGGAAGCAACTTCCAGGTAAATGTATAGCAGTTTACATCAAGGAACAGTGGAGCTTGTTAGATGCCCACTATTTTGGAAACAAGTTAGTGTGCGAAAGGATGAAATAAAACAAAAATAAAAAACGCACAATGCCTGTAAACATCCCATTTCCTGACAAGAACATGAATGGATTAAAATTGAAGTCAAGCCAAAATTTACTTTCTGGTAGAGCTGGTGGGGATAGAGCCTTTATTCTGTCCTACTGTGCCCCTATTGATGAGATTACCTCATATTTCCTGTTCCAGAAAAGAAAGCGATTGGAAATGTAAAATGCTACATTTGACCCTGGAACAGTAGATACCGTATATACTCCAGTATAGGCCGACCCGAATATAAGCCGAGGCACCTAAAAAAAAAAAAAATGGGGAAACGTATTGACTCGAGTATAAGCCTAGGGTGAGAAATGCGCAGCTACTGTAAGTGGAAAAGAGGGTCAACAATGTCCATTTGCAGCCTCACTGTTCCCATTTGCATGCCTCACTGTGCCCATTTTCAGCCATAGGTCCCCTGAACTTCAAACTTGGTAGTTAAGGGTTCCTAGATGCCCCCTAGCTGCAGCCAAGGGTTCCTAGCACCAAGTGGCCCTGAGATAAGGGGCCCCAAAGTCAGGTCGGAAAATGTCAAGCACTTCTGCAGCAGAGAATGACATTTTCTGAACCCACTTTGGGGCCATGTATCTCGGGCCACTTGGTGCTAGGAACCCCAGAAAATGTAATTCTATGCTGCAGAAAAGTGCTTGACTCAAGTATAAGCCGAGGGGGGCACTTTCAGCACAAAAAAATGTGCTAAAAAACTTGGCTTATACTCGAGTATATACGGTAAGTGGATATCATCACCTGCTCCGGTGACAACTGCCAATGGTAGTATTGCCTCCCAACACACACACATTGGTAGGATCTCCTCCCATGTTCTGTTGCATCTTGAGGACAAGACGTCTTCTTAAATGGGAGACAGACAGAAAGAAAACATGACAAAAGTTATAGTTTTTCCCCACCATATCCTAAACCAGAAAAAAAGGTTTTGGATTGAGTTTCACTTTTACCTTCTAAAGTTGTCCGTCATCCCTTGGAGGCCAGATCCAAGAACAACAGTCAAGCCTAATTGCTGCAAGATGATGGAAAAACAAGAGTAGTCCTGGAGTGATGGCAACCCTACATTACAACATGTAGGGTTGTCTGCCACCTTCTAAATGATGTGCTCACGTCCATTTTTGACCTTCCGCAGGCCAACATGCACCTTCCCCTTTAAGGGGCTTAAAAGTCCTCTGGTGGGTAGATCGAGCCCCCTAAAGAGGAAGGCGCATTTTGGCATGCGGAAGGTCAAAAATGGAGATGAGCGCATCATTTGGAAGGTGGAGGACACTGGAGGTGTTTGGTTAACCTTGCATGGAATTCACGGAATATTCCTTTCACATTTGGACTTTGTTTACTATGTTTTAATAGTGCATACAACACATGTGGATGTACACATTATTGTTTATCACTGATATCAGAATCACAGTGGTGTCATGTTTTAATGCATTGGTTTGTGGTGCCTACTTATGATTTACAGTTTTTTAGTGATAAATAGTGTCTCACATAAAGTGTGTTTGCAGTGTGGCAGTTCACTGTAGAAGCTATAGGGGAGCACTGTACCATCCTTCTACTCTTTACATTTTCACACTAAATAAGAACACCATTAGGTTTATAGCGGCAGACCCTAACACTTATATTGGTCATGTTTTTTCCTTTATATTTTTTATTTCCTATCAACACAATTATTCTTTGTGTACATAGTAGCGCAGGGGATCAGCCACTTTGCTATATAAGAGTAAATCTTCACATTCCTGTGTCAGCGTGTTTTTGTTCAAACGTGAGGCATGTGGCATGGCACTGCACAGGTTAAACTATGACCTCTATCTATAGTGTGATAAATTACATTTCCTGTGAAGAAACTACACATCCCACAGTCCCTGTGTAAGGGATAACAAATGCTAGTATCAAGCAGTAGGGAAGATCTGTGTAGGTGCATCTAGGAAACTGAAATCAGACTGTTTATGATTAAAATTAAGTTTATCAATGCACACAACACCAATCCAACACCAACACACCACAAGCAAAGTAAAAGTGAAAAATAAACTTTTATCAATTTAATTTATTAATTAATAAATCCAGTTCCCTGAATAATTGTCTCCCCATAGCCTGAATGGACGTGATGATAGTGTAAGGTAATATAACTAATAAGTATTCCCCTTTTCTTTTCTTTTTTTTTCTCTCTCTCTCTCTTCTTTCTGTGTATTTTTCCTTGTACTATGGGATAGTTTTTTTTTTTTTATATGTATGTATATTTGTGTTTTTTTTTTAGTTTTGTTTTGTTTTTTTGTATTGAATTTGTTTGGTACTGTGTATTGATTACATATGTTTGTTGATATCAGGTATTTAGTCAGAGGTTGAGAGACTGAAGCCCTGAAAAAGCGATTTGGACCTTGCAAAGCGTAGACAAATCCCTAATATCTAACTTTTACTTCATATATGTTTTTTATATACTATGGGCTAGTATGTTTCATAGTTTCATAGTTTCATAGTTAGTAAGGTTGAATAAAGACATCAGTCCATCCAGTTCAACCTGAGTGAGTGTCTACAATTGTCCCCATCCCTGTACATTGCACACTCACATCAGTCCCTACCCTCAAGGAGCCCACAATCCAAGGTCCCCATTCATATACTAGGGCCAATTTTTTTTTTTTTTTTGGACAGAAGCCAATTAACCTACCTGCATGTCTTTTGGATTGTGGGAGGAAACCGGAGTACCCGGAGGAAACCCACGCAGGCACAGGGAGAACATGCAAACTCCAGGCAGGAAGTGTCATGGTTGGGATGTGGCCCTTTTGTTATGATATGTTATATTTTAATAAGTTTTGTAATAAAGATACATTTTTTTATATATATAAATAAAGTATTGATGCAATGAAATTTGAGCTATCAGGGGGTAGACATGTGCGGTTAGTTTTGTTCCGAATTGAAATTCGGACAAATTTTCCTTTTTCTAAAATTCAAATGTATCCAAATCTCTGAATTACAATAGTACCGAATTTAAAGGAATCAGAAATAAAAAAAAATTCTGACAAAATTTGAATTCAAATTGTTTTCGAATTGCTTTTTAATACTTTTCAAATGCTTTTCGAATTCAAAAAGTTTTCTAGTTTTCAAATTCGAATTAGAAAAGTTTTCAAATTTGAATAGTTTTCAAAATTTGAATTTGAAAAGTTTTCAAATTCAAATAGTTTTCCAATTTCCAAGGAGAATAAAATAGAATAGAAAATAAAGCCGTGGAATAGAAAAAAGAAATAGAATAGAAAATAATATAATAGAAAATAAAAGAATATAATATAATATACAGTAGTAAAACAAAACAAAATAGAATAGAAAATAAAAGAACAGAATAGACCAGAATATAATAGAAACAAATAGCATAGAATAGAATAACATAGAAAGAATAAAACAAATCTTCTGAAATTCAAAGTTCAAATTGAATCAATTTTAATTTGAATACATACAAAAAGAATAGAATAGAAAATAATAACAAAAAAAGAATAGACTATAATATTATAGAAAATAATAGAATTAAAAAACAATAGAATAGAATAGAAACAATATAACAATTTCCCAAAATTCTAATAAAATCTATTTGAATTTGAATAGAATATAAAATAACAAAATAGTATAGAAAAAAACAACATAATAGAATAGAATAGAATAGAAAGAATATAACCATCTTCCGAAATGCAAATTTCAAATAGAATAAATTTGAATAGAATAGAATAAACAAATAGAAAAATAATATAATTAAAAAAACAATAGAATAGAATAGAACCATTTCCCAAAATTCAAATAGAATCAATTCAAATTTGAATAGGATAGAAAAGAATAGATTAGAATAGGAAGATGGTTATATTCATTCTTTTCTATTCTATTGTTTTTTTCTATACCATTGTGTTATTTTCTATTCTATTCTACTCCATTCTTTTCTATTCTATTAAAATTTGAATTGATTCTATTTGGGTTTTTTGAAAATGGTTTTATTATTTCTAGTATAGTCTATTGTTTTTTTTTTATTTTATTATTTTCTATTTTAGTCGAATTTCAGAAGATGGTTATAATCTTTCTCTTATATATATATTTTGTATTCTATTATATTCTATTCCTTTCTACTTGATTCTATTCCATTCTATTCTGTTCTTTTATTTTCTATCCTATTTTGTTCTGTTTTACTCTATTATATTCTATTCTTGTTATATTCTTTTCTATTCTATTTGATTTTTTTCTATTCTATTCCTTTATTTTCTATTCTATTTTATTTTCTATTCTTTTCTATTTTATTTTTCACCAACCGGGGAGGGTTAGAATTTTTCTATTCTATTTTATTCTTTTCTATTCTATTCTTTCTATTCTTTTCTATTCTATTCTATTCTATTCCTTTATTTTCTATTCTATTTTATTCTCTTTGGAAACTGAAAAACTATTTGAATTCGAAAACTATTCTAAATTGATTCACTACATCTCATCACATTTGACTTTATGTAAGTATCCAGGGCGGGTTAATTTGCCTTTTCCTGTTATGACCAGTGATAACTAGATTAATTATACTTTATTATTTATAGATATCCTTGAGCATCCACACCTGATGAGTGTTCACACACGAAACGCGTCGGACATTCAGAATGCAGATATATGCCTGTACTAGACAGTCACTCTAGTCGCAATGTGCTGCCTAGATGACATATGTATATATATGAATTTACAGAATTTACCAATCAATTTTTCTAGATCACCATATGGTGCCAAGTTGATTTATATTTATGTATCCTTGATGTCCATGCTACATGCACATATGTGTCTGTGTGTCTGGGTGGACATGTGTTGTATTGCCCAGGCTGTTATGCTGGAGTTTGGGCCTGTCCCGCACATCTGGCTGCTAGGCTGTCTGAGGGCCTATCCAGAAGCAAGAGAGCGCAGCGCAAGGTTGGAATTGCGGCTTGCAGTCCAACCAGAACTGCCGGTTCTGCCGGCCGGAGTACCTGTCGTGGTCGCAGGTAGAGGGGAAGCTGTCGCCACTAAGGGACCAACCACCTTATTACCAGGGACCACAGTGAGTAGTTGAAGCAAGTACCGGAAGCAGCGGATCTAGCAGCCAACAAGTAATTCTAGCTTGCAAAGTCTCTCACACAGACTTGGTTGAAACTTAGTTGTAACCGGAAGGTAAAGGTAGGAACTTTTCTTACTGTACCAGAATCTTTCTGCCAGTCCGGCGATACCATAAGAAATGCAGATTCAATTAATGTCCATGGCAGCTTAGCTTCCAGGCTCATACGAGCAGCCAGCCTCTTCTGAAGAGTCCTCCCCTGGTTGCATGTAGAGTTGCTGGGCCTCTCCAAACCAGAGATGGCACCGGAACACCTTAGAATCCTCCTTCCAATTACTGCGCCTCGAACTAGCCAGTTCCGAGGCTCGAATACGGATGGATCCACACCCCAGGCCATGAGGGCCTCTGGGGGCTGGTCAGGAGGACCAGGACCATGGAGTCAGCAACAACTTCTGGACCGGAACCCCAAACCACGTGACTTCAGCACCTTAAGTACCCTCTCCCGGAATACACAGCAAGACAAACGTGCCCAATGATTGGCTCCGAGAAGAGATTGGTACCCAATGGGTCCAACCAGACTGCGTTCTAGGGCCTCTCACAGGTGCAAACCCCACCTATGACCAGGCAGAACCTCAATGCAGCCCAGCCAAACTGATGCCAAAGCATAATTTAGGACAATTAGCCCCCAAAACTCAACTACAGTTTTGGGCAAAAAATTTAATTTAAAGATCTAGCGCGTACTTATCAAAAGTACCATCGCTACACTACATAACTACAGTGATATCTAGTTAAAGCAGCAAAAACATTGTACAACGCATTAAATGTCACTGGCAGTTCTACTGTTCTACTGTTCTACTGTCATTTAAGCTACACATACAAATCAAACCCCTTTCTAATTATATAGTGTATTGAGGAAGGACAGTCCCCACTGAACGGCACCCAGGGTAAGCGAGTAAGCTGTGAGACAACATGGAGCAGTATCCTTTATGTGTAATTTAAACGCAGACCTGAGGGAAGTTCTAGGCTCCTCCTCGACACAGCTGAGGGTACACCTGGGAGAACGTCCTTCACTGTTCTAGCACCACTGCATCTAGGCTTACAAAGTTAAATTTCAGAGAGGGAGGGGGGAATTTGTGCTGTGATACTGACTCCTACACTGTGTGTTGCTTTCTACTGACCTCTGAACTGTGCACTAATATACTACCAACCTCTGAACTGTGCATTACTTACTAATGACCCCTGCACTCTGCTTACATACTACTGACCTCTGAAATCTGCAAAATGTACTACGGACCTATGAACTCTGTGGAACATACTACTCATCTCTGAACTGTGCATTACTTACTACTGACCTCTGAACTCTGTGATACTTACTACTGATCTGTGAACTCTGTGGTACTTACTACTGAACTCTGCATTACTTACTACTGACCCCTGCACTCTGCGTTACATACTATTGACCCCTAACCCCTACTGAACACTTCAAAGCATATTCATTGGGAACTGCAGAATATGGTATATTCTTTTTTATTCACAGCATACTGAAGTAGTAAGTCATCTTTTTTTAATCTATCTTTCAGGAACTGGTGGCAGGAAGTACAGGCACTTATTTAGTGTAAATTTAAAGTAGATGGGAATCCTAACTGGAGTTTAAGGGTATGCCTTAATCTGAGTATTCTAGGGATAGGGGCGGGTACCATCATCCACAATAGTTGCAAATGAAGGAAGATAACTGGGGCTGCCCCAAAAACATCCCCCTGGTAAAGTAGGAGAGGATTGGACTATCTCGGTACCCAAAGATTAGGCAAAAGTATAATAAATAACAATTTATTAAATAGAAAACATGATTAAAATTGGGAAAGGGACAATAATACAGAAACAAATGTATACACTCAATAGTTACAGCCGTGCATTGTTGTTCACAGTATTCAACTGGGGTTGATAAACCCCAAGTGGACACAGGGGGCACCAGAATGTAGATCTTGACAAGGTCTTCTACATGTTTTGTGGCAAAGAGCCACTTCCTTAGGGGGAATCAATCATTGTCATCTACAAATTAAGTTATACATATAATCTCATAGTCAAACAGCCATAACAGGTGTATAATATAATGAGGGGGAGTTAATAATAGTTATATAGCATACAATTAGCATATAATTTGGGGATCCATAGGTTTATGCATCGCTTACCTGGAAGGACCAATGGGGGGAGGGGAGGGAAGAAGGGAGGGCGGAAGGGAAAGAATGGGAAGGGGGGGAGTTGGTGGGAAAGGCGAGGAGAAAGAAGGAGGAGAGGGAGGGGAAAAGGGGGGAGAAGAAAGGGAGGATGGAAATGGGGAAAGGAAAGGGGGAGAAGAGAGGGAGGAAAAGAAAGGAAAAGAAGGGAGGAAAAGGGAGGAGTGGAAAAGGGAAAGGATGAAAAGAACAATAGTCCATGTATCAGAAATCAACCTAGTATAACTGGGTTTGAGACTGTATTGAGAGGTTCCAAAGGAGCCTATCTCAGCAGGATCAAAGCCCCTGAAAAAAATGTATGTATGTATATATATATATATATATATATATATATATATATATATATATATATATATGTGTGTGTGTGTGTGTGTGTGTGTGTGTGTGTGTGTGTGTGTGTGTGTGTGTAAGGAAAGGTAACCTCAAATAGGTATCAGTATCTATCCGAGGCGGCACATATCAATGTGCGCAGTCTGGGACCATATATAAAGATCCGAAGCTGTGATGGCAACAACGCTTCTAAATAGGAGCACTGTATCCAATACATCTCTGGATGATATCAAAGTTCACTGCCTCAGACTCTGTGTACCCCCGGGGAGCAGTCACCTAACTTGAGGCCGCTCTGTGTGTCCTTTTGTGTCTCTAACCCAGTGCACACCTTCTGGCCGGCTGGCATCAGCGTCTGACGTCACGAGTCCGTCTCTCCACACTGCGCATGCACGTTATACACGCACGTGTGTGACCATTTAGGGAGTAACTGGCTATCAGGGAGCTTGTGACCGTTCACTCCTTTTCATGTGATCTAGGGCAGTTGTTTTTTACTTGCTCGCATCAGACTATATTAGATATATTTACTCACCGATTTTACATTTATTCTGCAATCAACATTCCCATAGGTGTATAAGTCTGGTCATATTGTGGGACTGGTATTCAGTAGGTTGTTTTGTTGTCTTATGCCCATGAGCTGCGATGCGCGTGAGATCGCCTCCCCCCTCCTTTTGCATCGGCCTGATGTGGGGGATCACCCGCATCGACATCACACTTTCACGCCATGCGTGTGACGTCCTCTGGGCGTCCTGGCGCTGGTGTGTCTGACTTTTCCATCCAAGTCATCATATGGAAGGTGGCGTCTTCAGCCTTTAAGGACTGCGATTGCGGCTCTGGTGAGGATGCCTCTCTTCCTCTTTTCTTGCACCAGTGTGATGCTGGGAGGAGCCTGCGGGGTACGCCAAGTGTACTTAACTTCCCAATTTGGTGCTAGCCAGTTTATCTGGCAGCACCGCTTGTGCACACTGTAGACTATTCGGAACACGTTTCTATTTATCATCAGCGGGTAATCTTTTGGTAGTCTTCTCTTGTTCACGCTCACTGAGGTTTATTTATACCTTTCCTTCTATCTTTTGGTTTCTTTACCCATATCTGTTTCACGTTCTTTTCCCATTACTGAGTGTATGTGTCTTTTTGACACACTATTTCATATTTTACTCACATGTCCACTTATACACTGATGTTGGGCTCTAGCATTTCCTAATACCACATAACACAACTATTCATAGTTTACCCAATTTACTTTTAGATATGGAGCCCACACACACCACTATTTGGACTCTTGCTCTTTCTTTCCTTGCGGATTATGTCTGTGTGCCCGGTCCTTCCCTTGTAAGTACTTTTAGGGATGGGTAACTCTCTCCCTCCATTTTTGTATATATCCTCCCCAGTGAGGGGTATTACATTGGATTACACTGGTCTACTAATTTTATTTTTATTTTTTATCGATCTTTGTGCACCCGCCCCTGAAGTTTGGTATCACCCACGAAATGTGTCTGGCTAATTTGGATGCACCTATTCTCATGCAGAAGATTTTACTCATTACATCAATCTGAGTTCACCATTTTATAGTGCATTGGAGTGTTTTTATTACAGCTAGGATTATTGTTCCACACAACATATTGGTTGGCTGGATGCTATTAATGTCCTTCACTACATAGGGTCTGTAGCATGTGATTGACAAGTTTATTTATTGCTCCCTCTTCTCTTTCTCCTGGTAAGTGAAATAGTTGTTATTCATCTTTCAGGCATTGGCAAATGAAAAAAGTAAGTTCACAGTATGCATTAAAAGTATAATAAAATAACAATTTATTAAATAGAAAACATGAATAAAATTGGGAAAGGGACAATAATACAGAAAAAAATGTATACACTCAATAGTTACAGCCATACATTGTTGTTCACATTATTTAACTGGGGTTGATAAACCCCAAGTGGACACAGTGGGCACCAGAATGTAGATCTTGACAAGGTCTTCTACATGTTTTGTGGCAAAGAGCCACTTCCTTAGGAGGAATCAATCATTGTCATCTACAAATTAAGTTATAAATATAATCTCATAGTCAAACAGCCATAACAGGTGTATAATATAATGAGGGGGAGTTAATAATAGTTATATAGCATACAATTAGCATATCATTTGGGCATCCATAGGTTTATGCATCGCTTACCTGGAAGGACCAATGGGGGGAGGGGAGGGAAGAAGGGAGGGGGGAAGGGGAAGAATGGGAAGGGGGGGGAGTTGGTGGGAAAGGCGAGGAGAAAGAAGGAGGAGAGAGAGGGGAAAAGGGGGGAGAAGAAAGGGAGGATGGAAATGGGGAAGGGAAAGGGGGAGAAGAGAGGGAGGAAAAGAAAAGAAAAGAAGGGAGGAAAAGAGAGGAATGGAAAAGGGAAAGGATGAGAAGAACAATAGTCCATGTATCAGAAATCAACCTAGTATAACTGGGTTTGAGACTGTATTGAGAGGTTCCAAAGGAGCCTATCTCAGCAGGATCAAAGCCCCTGAAAAAAATGTGTGTATATATATATATATATGTGTGTGTGTGAGGAAAGGTAACCTCAAATAGGTATCAGTATCTATCCAAGGCGGCACATATCAATGTGCGCAGTCTGTGACCATATATAAAGATCCAAAGCTGTGGTGGCAACAGCGCTTCTAAATAGGAGCATTGTATCCAATACATCTCTGGATGATATCAAAGTTCACTGCCTCAGACTCTGTGTACCCCCGGGGAGCAGTCACCTAACTTGAGGCCGCTCTGTGTGTCCTTTTGTGTCTCTAACCCCGTGCACACCTTCTGGCCGGCTGGCATCGTTGTCTGACGCCACGAGTCCGTCTCTCCACACTGCGTATGCACGATATACACGCACGTGTGTGACCATTAGGGAGCAACTGGCTATCAAGGAGCTTGTGACCGTTCACTCCTTTTCATGTGATCTAGGGCAGTTTTGTTTTTTTACTTGCTCGCATCAGACTGTATTAGATATATTTACTCACCGATTTTACATTTATTCTGCAATCAACATTCCCATAGGTGTATAAGTCTGGTCATATTGTGGGACTGGTATTCAGTAGGTTGTTTTGTTGCCTTATGCCCATGCCATGAGCTGCGACGCGCGTGAGATCGCCTCCCCCCTCCTTTTGCATCAGCCTGATGTGGGGGATCACACGCATCGACATCACACTTCCACACCATGCGTGTGACGTCCTCTGGGCGTCCTGGGGCTGGCGTGTCTGACTTTTCCATCCAAGTCATCATATGGAAGGTGGCGTCTTCAACCTTTATGGACTGCGATTGCGGCTCTGGTGTAGATGCCTCTCTTCCTCTCTTCTTGCACCAGTGTGATGCTAGGAGGAGCCTGCGGGGTACGCCAAGTGTATTTAACTTCCCAATTCGGTGCTAGCCAGTTTATCTGGCAGCACCGCTTGTGCACACTGTAGACTATTCGGAACATGTTTCTATTTATCATCAGCAGGTAATATTTTGGTAGACTTCTCTTGTTCACGCTCACTGAGGTTTATTTATACCTTTCCTTCTATCTTTTGGTTTCTTTACCCATATCTGTTTCACGTTCTTTTCCCATCACTGAGTGTATGTGTCTTTTTGACACACTATTTCATATTTTACTCACATGTCCACTATTCATAGTTTACCCATTTTTCTTTTAGATATGGATCCCACACACACCACTATTTGGACTCTTGCTCTTTCTTTTCTTGCGGATTATGTCTGTGTGCCCGGTCCTTCCCTTGTAAGTACTTTTAGGGATGGGTAACTCTCTCCCTCCATTTTTGTATATATCCTCCCCAGTGAGGGGTATTACATTGGAGTGTTTTTATTACAGCTAGGATTATTGTTCCACACAACATATTGGTTGGCTGGATGCTATTAATGTCCTTCACTACATAGGGTCTGTAGCATGTGATTGACAAGTTTATTTATTGCTCCCTCTTCTCTTTCTCCTGGTAAGTGAAATAGTTGTTATTCATCTTTCAGGCATTGGCAAATGAAAAAAGTAAGTTCACAGTATGCATTAAAATGTGTTAAGGCAGCCATTAAGCCATTAACGTTAAGCCGTTAAGCCATTTGTTTTGAATGACAATGGCAGCAAACCTCAACATGCTAAAATTGGAGACAACCTTTTTTAAAAGTGCACCACAACACATGAGAAGCGCATTGGAAATGTCATGGGTGCCCTTGCTATCGTGTTAATGCTTGTTGCAATAACATAAAAAGTAAGGTAAAAAGTGAAGATCTGAAAGTGCTTTTAAAAAAAATAACATATGACATTATAGGATTATAGAGAGAAACTTCAATTTAGCTTTAAGGAGTTAGGCATCCTTGGATACCTTAGGTTGCTGAGTGAGGCAAGGAGCTAAAAATAGATCTCCAAGCAGAATGGACCAGTGTTTAGCTAGGATGCTCTTAATTATTTTGTGTCAATCATAGAATTGGGTTGTAAAGCGTGTTGGTTGTGGGCCATCCGAAGTCCTAGATTTAAGAGAAGGTTTGGAGGCACAGTGGATGAAAGCTTCCTGTACAATGGCAGGGGGATAGCCCTTGTCCATGTTTCCACACTCTCTCTGGTGCCATCCCAAATGATAACTATGTCGTCAATGTAGCATCCATAGTAGATGATCTGGGCAGCAAAGGGGTTGTTTTGTATGATATGCTGGAGTTCCCAATAACCCATGGTAAGGTATGCATAGTTTGGGGCAAAATTGGCCCCCATAGCTGTGCCTTGGGACTGCAAATAAAAGGTGCTATCACATTCAAAATAGTTATTTAACTGTTGTATGTGATACATATACCATCAAAGAATTCCACAACTGTTTTCTAACCTACCCTTGCAGTCTCTTTTATGTAGGTAGGACCATTCGCACCCTATGTCAATGATTTGCTGAACATAGGCGGTTTATTGAAAAAAAATGAGATAAACACAGTGTCCCCTACATTTTCTAAAAGAACATCATAAATCCACAGAGGGTCTAAGAGTTTGGGTCATTGAGGCCATCCCCCAGAAGTTTCCCTGCTGCGGAACGCTTTAAACCCCTTTGTCAGCAGGAGACCTACTGGATATACTCGTTGAATACTCTCTCGCCAGGAGGACTCAAGGAGGAAATAGAGACACATTCCCTATTATAACACTAAGCTTTATCTTACCATTCATACTTAGTTTCTTAATCCTTTGAATTTTGGGGTTTATTTCTGTGGGCTCTTATGGTCAATTTCTGTTTTTGGAAATTGAGTCGATCTTTGGGGGCGGTGGTATCAAATATGCATAGTAGGTAGTAACAATGAACAAACCTCCTCTTTTCCCCCCTCCCCCGTCCATGATTTTAAATGCTTATGTTTTCAGTTCAGACAATATGCTTTCATGATATACCAATATGTTCCATTGCATGTCTATGGTACAAGTAGAAGGGCTTTTTATATCCTTATATCCATTTTTGAAACTCAGTAGCCCTTCTTTTAGATATGTCTTCTTAAAATATTACATTTTTAACTATTTTGTTCATAATATTGGTCCGGTGGGCGCTGTAGTCCCGCAGCTGTGAACGGCATGTTAGCGTAATTTAAACTGCTCTCCTCCTATGAGCAGTAGGCCAGTAAAAGGAGCTGTGAGCTCCGAGCGTGGAGCCTATGTTTTTTTTCAGATTGACAGCCCCCAGCTCTGATGCCTGCCCTGTTCCGTTGACGTCATATCCAATTTCGCATTACAGACTGGTCAGCATGGAGCTTCCGGCTTCCTGGGACACACAATATAGCCAGTAATAAGATCTACATCACCAACGGCCAGGGGACCAGCAGCGGAGCCCACAGAGTGGCATCAGATCTTCAGGACTTACCTTGATGGGCATCCTCACTTGTTTGGACTGTGTAAGTGTTCATTCTGCAAACTCTTTTTTCTGAACTTTCTATATCCAGTTGGCGCCCCCCCCCCCCCCCCTTCTGCTATTGACATGTCACTAAAGCTGCATTTGGTTTTTTGATCCATAAAAGTAAACTCTTTAATAATTAATTTTACAGCTAACATGGTAAAAAGAAAATGTAATCTTTAATCAAAAAGGGTTGTGCATTTTGAGGCAACATCAAGCCATTTAAGCAATTAGAGTACTTCAAATGACTTAATTCTTCACACAACGTGAAATTAAAAAAAACATACTAAAGGCACAACATGGTATCTTTAGGCGTAACGATAGAGTAATTAAGTGATTAAAGAGGGAAACATAATTATTAGCAACATAAGAGATATAAAAGAAAAGCAAACTAAAAATAATCTCCACATAACGATATTCTAATTATTTGGGATGGTTCTGCTGACAGAATTTCTACTTTTGCTTGAACAATCCTTTCAATATCTCATCCGTATTTTATACCTGATTGTATTTTTTTGGACTTAGAATATTCACTGATGATGAAGGTTCCACTCTATTAAAAAATAATTTTAAACTCTAGCAGGAAAATTATGTTTGCATGCAAAGTAATCATCTGCCCTGTATCTATGGAGGAGCTGCATTGCTTTTCACAGTAGGACAGGAGGTCTTCTAGGACCACAAAACCCTTCCTCTATTATTCTATTTATAATATATGGGGGAGGTTTTCTTTAGTCCACAGAGAGAGCTGAGAACAATGCTAACTGATAACAGTCAACAAAAGCAGAGAGCACAGGCTCTGTTAACTCACCACATTTCTAGGATCAACAGGCATTTATTGAGCAGATATAATGAAATGCTGCTCTTTGCCTTCTGATTGTAATGTTGGCTTTGTATTTACATTTTATTACTTTGTGATATGTACATGCCTGCTCTTAGTCTTATTCACTTACACTTTTATATATATATATATATATATATATATATATATATATATATATATATATATACAGTATATATATTTGGGTGTGTGAAATACAGCCTATTACAGTAACTGAACCAATTAGTATTTACCACTAAAATGCTGCAAATATCCAATCTAAGATCTACAAGCACTATACTATCATAGGCCCAGAATTTCAGTTGACTGTGGAAAATCTTTATTGTATAACCTGTCAGTTTTTTTCCCCATCTGTGTCCCAGGGGAAATTTCCCTTTACTCCGTGCCCCATAGCCAAAACAGGAAGTGAAAGGGAATCCCTTCAAAGTGAGGGAATCCTGGGGTGTCACCAAGGGCATCACAGCTAGTGTCCCAATTGGAAGATTTTTCCTCGCTCCCTCTATTCCTTTTCTAGTGTCAACCCAAAATTTGGGATTTTCTTTTACTTTCACTTTTGATAATAACAGTAATTAGGACAAATAGAGAGAGTGAATTTTCCTAACAGGGACATAGACACCAATAAAAACAAATTTCTCCTACTCTATCCAAAACCAAAAAAAATGTTTTGCTTTAATTATAACTTTAACTTTTTTTGCAGGCCAGTTGAGGTCTCACATCTTTTCTCATTATATTTCTGCACACCTACTCCAGTGCACTGTGCGCTGGTGCTCCTCATGGCCAGAATCCTCACTCAGATATGTAGCACTGAGGAAGAGAGGGGGCATGTCTGACTAGGTCTGTTACATTATGAAGTGCACTGGGCAGCGTGGTCAAAATCTAGTTGAACTAAACCAGGATCGGATCTAGGGGGGTGCTAGGGTGGGCTATGCCCCCCCAGATTTTGGTCACCCCCCAGGACCAGTGGCATTAGTAGGACCCTATAATGAGGCACCGAAGCCCAGCCCAACCATTGTGGTGCACATAGACACAAGGATAAAATTAAAGTGTGTTGATACTTTGCACCCCCAGATCAGACAGGGTAAATCCGGCCCTGAACTAAACTGTCATACTTAGACACTGCTCAACTGCTATAATAGGAAAATTGAGATTATGAAAAAGGAGGTTGTTATTACAATTCTTATCTTCCTAAATATTGATTTCTGTGACTTCAGTAGGGCTTTTCATCACAGAAACACTGCTATGATGAGACTCAAGGTGCCCGTGTAACATGTGTAGCAAACCCCATGTAGAAGCTGCTGAAGTTAGAATTCCTCACTGCTACAGGCCCAGGCACATAACATTTCATTCATGCATTTCAACACAGAAATCGGTCCTTGGCTAGTTTTGATGTTTTATTAGTGGTTGATAACTTGGATGGGGTAGGGAATTATGGGATTCCCAACTTGGAAAAATGTTCAGAACTATGGACAAAATGAACAACATGCTTCCTATTTACACAAAATCCTCTTCTTTCTTCTTCCTGCTCAAACTTGGTTTTCTCAGCAAAGCACCTTCTTCTCTCCCCTGAGGGAACTAACAGTTTTGTTGTTAGCTCAGCAAATACCCATCACAGGAAAGAACTCCCAGTCCCTTGACAATGTAGTGTAGAAAGCAAGCAGCATGACATTCCTCCTACTTCCCTTGTGGCCACTGATCCCACCAGCCACACCTGGCTGATCTTCCTCACAGTCCTCCTGACTGATTTTCTGCCCCAGTCCTGGCCGACTGGCACGTTTCCATATAGATTTCCCAGGGCAAGGAAGAAGACTAAGCCCACTGCTGTCTTCATAGAGCCCTGTTAACACTAAACGTCTCTCCCCTTGTGTTGTCCCTGCTCAGTGATAAACTCTACTCACTGTCTGTCTTTGCTCTGTCCCGCTGCCTTTCCTCAGGTTCTCCTCCAACTGCCTCTGGTGGTGGGATCCTTCCAGGCCAACTATCCCGAGCCTCCAACCCGAGGTATCACCCCCTCCCCAGCAGTGGGTTCCCTCAAGGGCCACCGACAGCCACTCCTCAGCACTCCCTCTCCATCTTCCACCCTACTCCCCAGCTGGAAAGGCCCATGTCTATTTATGGGGTTGTCTCTGCCCCCTGCCAGTCCATCTCTGGGGATTGGCTGAGGCCCCATAAATATTCATGGCAGCTCCTCTTAACCCCCACCCTCTAATTCTAGAAGGTTCTCCAACCTTCCAGACACCAGGGGGAGGCACCGGAGAGCTACCAAGATGAGTCACCCAGCCCGGAACTCTAGTGAACCCTGACCCAATTAAGGCTCACATTCTGTAACATGAGTCATGTCAATTTTCCTACACTACCAGTAGCACACACTGGAGGGTGCTATACATGAAAGTGAGGAATCTAGGACAGGGATGTGACTCCAACAGTACTTTTGCAGCTCATCCAACTTTGGTTCCCACATTAAAGAGCAACTAAACCCACAGATTTAACCATTTCCCAGAAAAGTTACATTCAAATCATGCTGTGAATGATAGCTGTCACAGTTGTTAGTGCACTTAAATTACGGTAGCTAAAGAACTCAACTCCAACAAATGGCTGGTGTCATAGCTGATCAAATGGCAACTGCAAATCAAACAGAGGCTAAGATGGCTGCTTCCTTGGCTGCAAAGGACTGTTGTCCTCACCATGATCCAAACCACCATGGAACTAGCAGGTACAAACGCTACTAAATATTGAAGCCCATTATGCGTGTGCTTAGTTGTTCCGTTCTGGTATAACACTCTCCTTCTGGGTGTTTACAATATTTAATGGTTTTATATTATTAAATGTTTTCTCTTGATCTTTTCATTTGGTAATAATAATATATAGTTGAAACACCTTTGATGTCTGTGTCCTGCCTTGTTTCTCAATTTTTTGCTGACCTAATTCTCAAAGTTGCACTCAAGACAAACAGGATACAAAATATATCCTGACAGTTTTACTTGTCAAAGGATTTGCAGCCATGTTTTTCAACTGCAATAGATTTAATGGGAAATACAAGCTTTTGTTTGGATACTAAAAGCTGTAAATCTCAGAAATGTAAATCTCAGAAATAAAGTAAAATGAGTTAGATACAGTGCCTTGTGGGAATTTGAGTGCAGGTGGAAGCTGAACAATTGATCTCTAGAATCAACAGGGGAAAAGGGAAGATGGAGAGAAGAGGAGGAGCGGGGATGGGACAAAGAACATTTAGCTCCACAACAGTTGAGCTGCAATTTGCCATGCTAGGAAATATTCTGAGTGATTGTGAGAAAAGGTGTGGAAGGGGTATTGAGAACCTGTTGTTTAGAAGTGCAGGGACAAAAAAAGAGGAATGAAAGAGAAAGATAAGCATGACAGTTGAGAGGGAAAGTAAATGGGCAAGTGAGGAAGAAGAGAGAGAAGAGAGTGGTTGATGGAGAAAAGAGAACTAAGAGCTGGAATAATTATCCTGAGCGCTATTTGACCTTCTTATCGTAAAGAGATCATATATTTCCGTCAAGTGCATGGTGTGTCTTTGGCTCACTATGGTGGAGGATTAGAAGAACACTTTTTTCTTTTCAATGATTTTTATTGAAAATTGTTTTTTAACAGACAATAAGGTACTTAACAACACAAATACCATGTCAACAACAATGTTACAATAGTGGGTGTCAGATCAGTGCAGCTGGATCTTTGTACAACTATACCATATCAAAGTAACCAACCATGACCATCCCTGTCCCGAGAACAAGGTGATGATTCATGAGATGCCTAGAGCTCACTGATCGAAGAAAACCATTCACAATCTTATTATTAATATTTAGTAGAAGTCAAGGCTATTATGCTTGTATGATTCCAAAAAGCATTGCATAGAAGAAGTCAGAGAACAGAAAAAATCCTTGCGGAGGGACTCTTGTGTATTGGAAACAGATTTTCCAGCTTTAAGCCATGATGGAAAACTCATTATCTAGTATAAGCTAGGCTTAACGTAACATTAGAGCCCACTATCAAATGTGTGGGAACCCAAAATAGGGCAAAGTGAGAATTTGTATGAAGGAATGAAAGAAGAAAAAAAAGAAGTAAGTGGAAGAAAAAAGAAAAGAGAAAAAGAAGAGGTTTACGGTCAATCTCCACGCCCCAGACTACTGACCCCTCCCCCCGCTCCATCCTTCATGGTGACTGGAGATATCTAATCCAGGGGTTCCAAACCCTTTCAAATCGATTTTGTTGATCATGAAGGATACTAGTAAATTTTTAGTTTATCATGATCCAGGAAATTTTATTTTTCACTAATGCTAAATTTATCAGGGGGGTTCTCCATGCTCGCGCTATGGTGGTCTTGGCTGCCAAAAAGATAAAAAAGATCAGGGCCCTGAAATGTCTGGGCAGTTCACTCGAAAGATCAGAAAATAAGGCTGTCTTAAAGTTTTTGGGTATATACACTCCAGTCACCGAATAAACCAAATGAAATATTCTTATACAAAACCGTTTGACTTTTGGGAAAGTCCACCAGATGTGGAGTATTGTGCCCTCCTGGCCACACCCCCTGAAACAGAGAGGTAATGCATCCAGGTAGATTTTAGTTAGCCTCGTCAGAACGAGGTACCACCGTGACAATACATTGTAGTACGCCTCCACCAGAGAAGTGTTCAAAATTCCCTTGTGCACCATAGTCGACCATTTGGACCAAACATCCTCATCAATAGTCTCCCCCAGGTCTGCCTCCCAGGCTAATTGATAGAGGAGTTTAGAGCCCTGATCCATTAACAGGTAGAAGAACACTTTTTTGTATAGGACACAGTTATTCAATCAGGCACAAGGGGAAATATTGGATGTGATAACTGGACTGGTGCTTTTTCACTTTGTTTTGGGACTTTTTATTATTTTGTTACATAGTTACATTGTAGGTGAGGTTGAAAAAAAGACACAAGTCCATCAAGTCCAACCTATGTGTGTGATTATAAGTCAGTATTACCAAGTATATCCCTGTATGTTGTGGTCGTTCAGGTGCTTAGCTAATAGTTTTTTTGAAACTATCAATGCCCCCACTAAGACCACTGCCTGTGGAAGGGAATTCCACATCCTGGCCACTCTTACAGTAAAGAACCCTCTACGCAGTTTATGGTTAAACCTCTTTTCTTCAAATTTTTTGAGTGGCCACATGTCTTGTTAAACTCCCTTCCGCAAAAAAGTTTTATCCCTATTGTGGG
Source organism: Lithobates sylvaticus (assembly GCA_028564925.1). NCBI lineage: Eukaryota > Metazoa > Chordata > Amphibia > Anura > Ranidae > Lithobates > Lithobates sylvaticus. The sequence continues at coordinate 114,439,612 of CM053036.1, forward strand.
GTCACCAGTAGGGTATTTGTAAATTGAAATCATATCCCTTCTTAAGCGTCTCTTCTCCAGAGAGAATAAGTTCAGTGCTCGGAACCTTTCTTCATAACCAATAACCTCCAGTCCCTTTATTAGCTTGTTTTATTGCACTTGCATTTTTAATGGTCTCTTATGATTAATTATATAATGTATAGTTTTTTTCACACTAAGGTTGGTATAATATACAGAGCCTCTTTTGTTTTTCACTTTTAATTACATTTCCGTCAGTCTTTTGGTTGAACATGGTGGTGAAATTATTGAATCCTTGGGCTCTACACCTTTAGAAGTCTGTCTTTAATATCTGTGAGAATGCTAGTCAGGAACCAACACTGTAGACCAGGGTAGGCAATCTTAGAAAGATGGGGATCTTCCTGAACAAACCTAAACAACGCTGGTGAAGTCAAAGATCACTAGACACAGTGTCTTGTTGTTAGGGCCGGTCACACCAGAACGCAGTCCCAGAAAGGTATGTTCCATGTGCATTTCCTGCACAGGGTTCAAACAATCTACTGCGGTTGCCAATACATTGTTAATCCCAAACATAGATCGCAAATGCAGTGTGTTTGAGGGAACAAGGTGGCATGGTACTGTAGTATTATGTGATTTGACACAGTGCTTTTTTGAAAGTAGTTCATCCTCTGAAAAGTGATCCACATGCAGTTTTCTTTTCAGAGGTGTTTGACAGGTGGTGAGGAGGCAATTAGTCACCTCTTCACCGCCTGGTTTAAACATACAATAGTTGGACAACCAAACTGCAATTGTGTGTATTGCACAGCAATTAAGTGTTTACATGAGATTCTTCACCACCTGTTAAATATGCTAGGATCTTTTTTCAGAGGAGCAGAAGTGGCTGTTGCACTTGTAAACCAGCCCTTAGTTGCATTTAGTGGTGGCACCATAGTTTACATGTGAGGTTGAGGTTGGTAAAACCCTGCAGTTGAGCTGTGTTTTTTACCTTCCCCAATCCCTACCCCCTATAGCTGCAGAGGCAGCAGCCAAAGCTGTACACATGCGATGTTGGACCCATAGAGCTGTTATTGTACTTCTATATGGGCACAATAGCATCTACATGGGCACAATGGGAGTTAAATGGGCACAATAGCAGTTATACGGGCACAATAGCATCTTTATGCTGCTGTGCATATATAGCTGCTGTTGTGCCCATGTAGAGGCTGTTGTGTTTATATAACAGAAAAAATCTGCGCTATGTATACAATAGTGATACTGTATCTAACCAATACCCTTATATGTGTAAAAAAACATCATATATAAAAAAAGGAAGAAAGTATAAAGTCCAATGAAGTCCAAAAAAAAAAAAAAAAAAATAGTGAATGGATCGTGTAGAAACGCAAACACCATCAACCAGTGATTCACCACCACATAGATATTGTGCTTACCAGAGGGCAAGCTTTTTAAAGCCTGTATAGTTGATGCATCCAGATATCACCTCAGCCAGGACACCTCCACAAACCACCTTAGAATGGCCTGTACCACAACAGACCCTCCAGATATATTGAAGTAATAGCATCACCTTTCCTTAGCCCAACATCAAAGGAACACCAGGAATGCTAACGGTCAAGATGTACCTCGGTTACAGGTTCATGAGGATAAAAGAGAAACTGCCCATAGTGTGAATCCGTAGGCTGCTATTGTGCCCATATCGCTGCTTTTGTGCCCATATAGATACTATTGTACCCATACAGATGTTGTTGTGCTCAGATGCTGTTGTGCATCTATACAGGCACAATAGCATCTTTATGTAAATAAACCAGTTGGATAGGTTTTGGAGCTGAGATAGGAAGTTCTCGTCAGGATGTGATGTAAGCAGGAGTTAGGGGGAGGAGATTGAGCTTTTGAAAGAAACATGTGGTCAGACAAGTGTTGTGTTTGGAAGTATGAAGAGGAAGACATGGATGCCATGAGCTTGTGAACTTTGGAGATGTTTTGAATTGGACTCTGAGCAAGGAACCATGAAGGACATTACATCCTAAACCCTAAGTCGAGTAACGGTTTAGTTTACTTAATGCTTACATATTGTACATGTTTATATTTGTAGGCATATTTTTGTAAGCTACGAGTTGTGTTGTATTGTGTATTCTACAGTTGTATGTGTAGTTTTTTCCTGTTTTTGTTTAGTAAAGCATTGATACACTACAGCAGTCTAAGCTTCCTTGGTTTTACCGCAAGAACCTTAAGAGATAGACACAAAGCAAAACATTTGGGGCTTGTGCTAGGATTTACGCTAAAAGCTCAGCTGAAGCAGACTTGTTTTCTGTTGTGTGTTTTGTTGCTTGTACTGGGGAAAATTGCTGCGTACACTGTTTAGGAAGAGTAAGGCTGCAAAGGTTGTCTAGGAGGACTTGAAGGCATGTACCCTTCCTAACTGGGCCAGAAATAGTCAGTGGATGTCTGTTGTAAAGGAGCTTGCTAGATATGCTTCTCCTTTGAACAGAGCTTGGGGATATGGAGTCTCTGATCTTTCCTCGGATTTTAGTCTCAAAGGTTTTGGGTTCAGTAAGGGAGAGATGCGGGCAGTTGCTGTGTTTAGTTTGCACTTCCTGCATGCTCTACATATTGAATCTAAAAAGAGGGAAAAGGCAGAAGTAGAAAGAGATTTACTGAAGGAGCAGCTTGCAGTAACATCCAAGTGTTTGGAAGAAACTGCAAACAAGGCAGAAGATTTAGAAAGTAGGGTAATCAAAGCTAAACCTGCAGTGGCTTTGAAGTGTGTTAAAAACCCTGTAGGCCGAGCTGAAGATTTTAATGAGCGGTGTACAGCCATCATGAACAATTCTAATGATGCCCTAACAAGGGACAAAGGCCCGAAGACTGTAAGCAGAAGTAGGACCTGTGCCACTGTTACTTGCCATAAGCGGGAAGCTGAGGATTTGATCAGCTCAAATGGCCGAGTTGAGTCAAATACAAGGAAGGCAAGGCCTATGATCTCCAGGAGACACGTGTGGATTGATTTACTTAAGGTGGGGGTCCCTAGAGAGGAAATAGATGGGATTCCTACACTGGCATTGTTTAAGAAGTGAAATCAAGTGGTTGGGAATGGTAGATTCAGTCACAATAAGTGTGTCTGTTGCCATAAAATGGGGCACTTTGCAAAAAATGGGCCATGATGTGAAGACTGGACTTCTTCCCAGGACAGCACGGAGAGACATGCAAGTTTATTTGTTACGTTGGAAGTCAATGCTTTTCCGTGAAAGTGTTTCAAGGCAACAGTGGGCGCCCTACAATAGTTTTGCAGTTAGAAATGGGCAGTTAGAGAAATGTGAGCAGTGAGCTATGTTTTTGGCACAGTTGGAAGGAACATATAATCTGCTTCGTCACTTACTCTTTTCTGGTACTGAGCATCGAGAGGTGGAGCAAGCAGAGCAGATGACCAGGCTAGATGGGAGGAGGCAGACCAGCAGATAGCCTGAGGAAGATACAGATGATTTCCCGATGGTGGCTGAATTGGAGTGGACTTTCATCTGAGCATTTCCTTATGACCAAGAGGACAAGAGACTTTCATCTGGGACTTTCTTTCCACAAACTTCCAAAGACATTGTTAACCCTGCTCAAAAGTAATGTTGCAGCCTTCCAGGGACAACAAAGCAAAAGTCTGACCGCCCAGAAGATGCAGGGGTAGAAAGGGAATTTACATTTACAATACGGGGGGTTTATTTCGGTCTTTACTGGACAAAAGGCTTTATGAGATGTTGAAGTTTCCTATATTATGCTATAAAGTCAAGAGGTGGTATGTGTTGCTATTGCGATTTGTATTGTCTTGATAGCCATAATATAGAGTTAAATTTTAAAGACCATATGTTTCCAGGGAAGCCCCTCCGTGGATATGTAAATAAACCAGTTGGATAGGTTTTGGAGCCGAGACGAGAAGTGCTCGGCAGGATGTGATGTAAGCAGGAGGGGGAGGAGATTGAGCTTTTGAATGAAACATGTTTTTGGGAGAGTGGTGTTTGGAAGGATGAAGAGGAAGATATGGATGCCAGGAGCTCAAGAAATTTGGAGATGTTTTGAGTTGGACTCTGAGCAAGGAACCATGAAGGACATTACATCTTAAACCCTAAGTTGAGTAACGGTTTAGTTTACTTATTGAACATTATTGTAAATTTGTAGGCATATTTTTGTAAGCTATGAGTTGTGTTGTGTGTATCCTACAGTTGTATGTGCAACTTTTTCTGTTTAGTAAAGCATTGATACACTACAGAAGTCTAAACTTCCATGGTTTTACTGCAGAAGACATGGAAAACGAAAGAGAGGACTGTGATGGGGAACTAATAGTCCCAACACCACCAGAGAAAGTCACGCTGTACCGCACTACCAGAGAGAGCCATGCTGCACCACACCACCAGAGAGAGCCACGCTGCACCGCACTACCAGAGAGAGCCACGCTGTACCGCACTACCAGAGAGAGCCACGCTGCACCGCACTACCAGAGAGAGCCACATTGTACCGCACTACCAGAGAGAGCCACGCTGCACCCCACTAAAAGAGAGAGCCACGCTGCACCGCACTACCAGAGAGAGCCACGCTGTACCGCACTACCAGAGAGCCACGCTGTACCACACTACCAGAGAGAGCCACACTGTACCGCACTACCAGAGAGAGCCACGCTGCACCCGCACCACCAGACAGAGCCACGCTGTACCCGCACCAGCAGAGAGAGAGCCAAACTGTACCCGCACCACCAGAGAGAGAGCCACTCTGTACCCGCACCACCAGAGAGAGAGAGCCACGCTGTACCCGCACCACCAGAGAGAGAGTCACGCTGTACCCGCACCACCAGAGAGACAGAGAGCCACGCTGTATCGCACTACCAGAAAGAGAGCAGGTCAGTGTCACTGGGCAGTGTGGGCACAATAGGAGACAGACAGTACTAGCATTGTATAGTCACAATAGGACTGTGACACTCTGTCCTATTGTCCTATAAGGGGGGGGGGGCTCTGTGCAGACTCTGATGTAAGGGGGGGCTCTGTGCGGACTTTGATGTAAGGGGGGCTTTGTGCGGACTCTGATGTAAGGGGGGCTCTGTGCGGACTCTGATGTTAGGGGGGGCACTGTGCGGACTCTGATGTAAGAAGGGGGGGTTTCTGGGGACCCTGATGTAAGGGGAGGCTCTCTGGGGACCCTGATGTAAGGGGAGGGTCTCTGGGGACACTGATGTAAGGGGGAGGCTCTCTGGGGACCCTAATGTAGGGGAGGCTCTCTGGGGACCCTAATGTAGGGGAGGCTCTCTGGGGACCCTGGTGTAAGGGGAGGCTCTCTGGGGACCCTGGTGTAAGCGGAGGCTCTCTGGGGACCCTAATGTAGGGGGAGGCTCTCTGGGGACCCTGATGTAAGGAGGGGCTCTTTGAGGACACTGATGTAAGGGGGGCTCTCTGGGGACCCTGATGTACTCTATTCAATAAATATTGTTTGTTTGAACCTCATTCTGTTCTATATTGTTGTACTTATTCTTTGACTGTTTTGTTTAAATGAGGGAAGATTGTATTGGGAGCACTGAAGTGTCAGGTGTGACTGTGTGGCAATGGCAAATGGTTTACATAGCTCACGGCATTACGGGTAAGGTAGAGGGCCCCTTAGCAGAATTTTGCTTAGGGCCCCAGGAGGTCAGGATCGGCACTGGATAGACGCAAAGCATAACAGCTTTCATCCGCTGTGGATCCAGCTACAAAGAAAGAGAGGAGTGCCATTGGTATCACTCCACCTGACTCCACCTGACATTGCAGCCAGAACTATATATGAGGCATCAGCTCATGTGGCAGGCTGAAGCCTCCACAGCCCCCTGATGCCTTCATGGCCACCTACTCCTTCTTGCCCTGCTCCTCTTCTTTTCGCGGCTGACCGCTGCCTTCATCCACACTCAGTGACAGCAGGTTGGGAAGCCCAGTTACCTGGACGCGATCAACTGGTAGATGGTGGTCCATGGTTTACAGACCTGGGCTGTAGACAGACCTGAAAGCCACACCCTTAAGGTATAGATTACAAAAAATGATATAGCAGCTCTGGAGCACATAGCACAAAACTATGGCTTTCAACCACGCCTATAGAAACAATTACTTTGTAGGGCTGCCACGGAAGTTTAAATAAATGAAAGAGAAAAGGATGAAATAAGAGAAAGACTGATGTCTGACCGGTTTTATTGGTATCCAAACTTCCTCAGAGAAAACCACCCTTTCTCCCATTTAAAAAAATATCGTGGCTGCAACTGATGTTTTTATTTCTGAATTTTTCAGTTTGCTTGCGCCCCGCTAAAAATTTTGAGCACCAGCTGTCACTGGTTTATATGTGCATTTATATATATATATATATATATATATATATATATATATATAGTGTGTGTGTGTGTGTTTTTAAATAAAAATGAAGAAATTGGTTCCTTTATATGCAGCCACCCACTTGTGACTGGGCCCTGGTGTTCCAACATCGGGCTCGGAGGTCGGGGGGGGGGCCTCCATGGTTTCTTGCATCGGGGCCCTGAGGGTTCAAGTTACGCCACTGAGTACACCCTTGGAATGACAAGAAATTAACTGCTTTATTGGCATCATTTTATGACTATTCTGAATCCTTAAATAATTTTTCCTCTTCACATTATCATTGACTGTTCGGCACGAATGACACCGACCACAGGCATAAAAACCTGTACGGCAAAGAAAAGTAGATATATAGGACCCTTTAAGCCCCATACACACGGTCGGACTTTTTCATGGATTCTGTCCGATCGGACAAGGTTGTTGAAAAATCAGACCGTGTGTATGCACCATCGGACAGTGTTCGTCGGTTTGTCCGACGGACAAAGTCTTATCTCCTGCTGGAAAGATTTGCCGTCAACCCGGTCCGATCACACCAAACCCGATCGTGTGTACGGTTGTCCGACCGGACAAAGTGCTACGCATGCTCAGATCACATTACAAGACCAAAGCTATTGGCTACTAGCCTCTACGTTGTCCCGTCGTAGGCAACAAACGTCACCACGTTCAGAATGATCGGATTTTCCGACAACTTTGTCCGACCGTGTGTACGCAAAACCAACATCGGACAAAGTACGACGGACATGATCCGACGGACCTTGTCCGCGGATTGTCCGACTGTGTGTATGGGGCTTTAGAGATAGATGGATCAATCACGCCCTTAGCCAAAACACTCCCAATGGAAGGTGCTCTAAGGTAGACAAAGTTGGTTCTATCTGGCAAAACAGTACCCAAATGTCTTAGCTTTCTTAAAATTCAATATTATCCAAGCCTGTGAAAGATGTCATTCCAACATAACGCGTAGGGCAGAGGCCCATTGATTTGGAAGAGTGTGTGAAATATCTGGCAGGCTTTACAATCCATCCCTGAGCGACATTCTGATATTCAGAGGCTGCAGTGAAGAGGAATCTGAGTGAGAGCGGCAGTAGATTTACAGTTTTGAGGCACTTGTTTTTAACTATTTATATGAGTGCATATGCATTTGTTTTTTATTAAAATTAGTTTGCCAGTAAGCACTATTGCTTATCATTTATTTTATTGAGCTCAAGATCTGAAAAACCATTAGGGATTGATATCCTGAAAACCTTTCCTCCATTGATTGGATCCAGGTGAAAGCACATCTTTGGGGAATCCGGTGGAGGATTGCTTGCACTTATTTTAAAGCACATTCTCGTATTGCTATTTAACACTGTTTCACGTTTGGACTTTTGTGTATTCTGAGCACATCACTGTATGTTCTTTATCATTTCATTATTTTATTATTGTTATTAGTGACTGTTTTTGTTCACTTTGTAATATTGACACTTGGGTACATTTATATTTGGAAACATGAACACTTTGTTGTTCGTGGATTTTGAACATATCACTACATTGTTTGTTCATTATTATTATTGTCAGTGTTATATAGAGTTATTTATATTTATTTTATGATATTGTTGTGTTGGTTCATTTGATAGTGTTCATTTGACTTTGTATTACCCACATCTGGTTTGGTTATAAGCACAGCAACTTTTATATTTAATTTTGATTTTGTACCATTTGTGATAGCAACTTCTTGTTTTTCCACTGTAGCGAAATAGACATACTTTTATATTTATAAGAGATTTTTGTTACTTTGAAAAAGTACCACCACTATTCCTACATCATCATTAGATCCTTGGTGTTTATACTCAATATGTTTATTATGAGCGAGTTTATACATATTCAAAACAAAAAAGGAAAATTGATGTTAGGCGCCTCAATACATCTTTTCTCCTTTATCTCGGCGCAAAGGAATGGTATAAATCCCCCAAGCAGGCAGTAATTAGAGTAATGTAGGTTGCCCTATAGCAGCCGCTTATCAAAAAGACATATAGACTATTTAAAAACGGTACATAAAATTATCAATTACAAGTTCATTAAAAATCCTATCACCATTTAGCAGCGCTCATCTGGGTGACCTTTATCCCCAAAAATAGTTATATAAATACACACAGGTGTTTAAAAAAACGCATATATATATAAAATCAACAATATTGTGCTGTGGGGATCAAAAAACCGCTTTTCACAGGCTATCTGTTATAAAAATAATATCTCAATATAAATCAGAATGGAGTCCATGAGACAAGTGAAGATAAGTGAAGATAGGGATGTTATCTGCTTATTCAGCTTCCACCAATTTGCTTCACCCGTGCGTGTTCCACACTCCCCTCTGGGGTTTAAACTCACCGCAATCTTTAGTGATGTCAGCATTGAGTCCTGATCTCCCAGGATGTGTGGTCACTCTCTTTATAAATCGTCTCCACCCGTCATCAATGGTCAGCCAATGTGTTTTGATATATAAAAGGGGTAAAAAGATCCAAATAGTCCAGTACGTCTTAAACAGACTTTATTACCAATTTTCCACTTTGCACAATAAAAGTTTAACACTTGTTCTCCTTATCTGTCTCGCTGCAAATGAGGCCAATCACTGGTTGTCTTTACACTATGGTTGTTTAAAGTGCATTTGCCAGGAAAGCAAGCCGGTGGTGAGAGAGAGAAATGAATGCTCTCACAATTCAAAATCTCAAAAAGACCTTCCGGTTTATAATAGCCTCCTCGTGGGGTGCAGGGAGTAGATACGTCACTTCCGGTCGTCGTGTCGCTCACGCTCTGACGCGTTTCGTCATTACGGCTTTCTCAAAGGGCGTGCTTTGAGAAACACGCACGGGTGAAGCAAATTGGTGGAAGCTGAATAAGCAGATAACATCCCTATCTTCACTTATCTTCACTTGTCTCATGGACTCCATTCTGATTTATATTGAGATATTATTTTTATAACAGATAGCCTGTGAAAAGCGTTTTTTTGATCCCCACAGCACAATATTGTTGATTTTATATATATATGCGTTTTTTAAACACCTGTGTGTATTTATATAACTATTTTTGGGGATAAAGATCACCCAGATGAGCGCTGCTAAATGGTGATAGGATTTTTAATGAACTTGTAATTGATAATTTTATGTACCGTTTTTAAAGAGTTTATACATATATTGATATTTTAGGATGTATTTACATATTTTTTCACTAAAAAGGATAATTTTGGGTGGAATTTTGTTTTTAATAGGTATTACTTAGTTTTTAATCTGTATTTTGTAATTTTTAATTTTTTTATTTAATCTGTGCCTTTATAATTTAATAAAGTATTTTTGTTCAGAAGTTGGTTGCATAAGAGTTATAAATGTTCTTTCTTTCTTTTTCATAAATTTGAACTTCTCTAGCAGCCATACAGAATAGATATTTTTATTGGAGTGATTTTCGAGAATGCTAGTCAGTATTTTGTTAATGAAAAAAGCATTAGTGCATCTTTTCATCCTGTTAAATTGCCCTGGCCATGTTTTTTTTATGTTTTTTAGGAACAACAGTTAAAGAAAAGATATTTGAATTGCCAAAATACAATAAAGTATAAATAACACAGTATTTGTGTCTTGTGGTCTTTCCAGCCCCTGAAAAGTAAATTGGCAGGTGCATGTATGTAGACAGAACATAAAAACAGAATTCAGTTACAACCTAATGTGAGTGTTGAGAGTGGAAGTAAATAAAAAAAGGGTTTGGTAAAGAGGGGGGTTGATAATGACATAGTGCATGTTCTAAAATACTGTAAATGTATCTTAAATAAAGTGAGAACTAAGCCAGAGGGAAGTGGAGAGATTGTCCAATGATGGTTATTTTGAAACCTAAGGAGCTACTTAGGAGTATATTAAGGACTGAAATTTGTCTATATTATCCAGCCAGACCATGTTTGTAAAAAAGGGCTCAGCGCGTCAGTAAGGTCGATTTACTAAAGGCAAAAGTTCTGTTCACTTTTCAAGGGAAGTTGCACTTTGCAAGGGAATTTTCCCCAGAGCTTAGTGAATGTAGGGAAATGTCATTTTGAAAAGAATGCCCACTATATTATATTTATTATTATTTATATTATAAGTAATAATAAAATAATAATAAAAAAGTAATAATAAAAAAAGCATTTTTGCTTGCCTTAGGTTGGATGATAAAAGTCAGCAGGACTTCACCTCATTCAAAAGTTCCCTTGAAAAGTGAACAGCCTATTTGCCTTTAGTAAATCAACCCTGTTGTGTTCACCAGGCTTTCCATATGCATTATTGTGGATTCTCATTCCAAGATGGAGGTTCTGGTGACATCCAACATCCTGAAATCGGCATACAGACTGCTGATTGACAAAATCCGTTTTGGTATATGTATACCCCTGCCTCCAATATCACAACCAGCTGATACAAGAATTGTTACACTGCTAAGATGATCCATTTTACTCTTCTTGTAATCTGCCTAAATAACTGTCACACCACTGCACCACTGAGTAAGTCACAACTTTAAATCTACTTATGTGTTTCAGGTCTGTACTGATGCCAGCGAGTTAGCATGATAACAAGGCAAGTAACATTTTAAGAAATTGGTCATCAATGGCTGCCTCCAAATTTTTCTCAGTATAAATTTTCTTTTCCCCACAGTAGTCATTCAACAAAGATTGCAATACAAGATGAAGAACATAGCCATTATATTGGAATATTTACAGATGTTTTTTTTATTATAAAAAAAAAATCACACATCAAGCTGATGAAATAGAAATCTTCTCAAGAGCTATATTCAGGAAAATGTACCAATAACAGTCTGAAAATAAGTACTTTCTGAAAATAGTTTCCCGTTAACAGTAAAATAGTTCATAACACAATTCTTTCCTATCTACTGCTTTGCTAGAGGTGGTGCTCAATTCTCATAATGTTATTTCCATGTCATACCTTATGCAGGCACTTGTTATCCATCTGCACGAGGTGCAGCACAACCTTGCCGACGTTGGATTAAAATGTACAGAGAGAAAAGGATGGAAAAGCCCAAGGTGGAACTTTGTTCTGTATAGGAGTGATAGAACTGCAATCCTATTAATGCAAAAGTCAGAACTCTTCTAGAAATACATCAGAGCTGCAGTCATTCATTGCTGAAAGGCAACCTAAACATCTCCACAAGTTACTGCACGAAAATCAATGTGGAAAAGGAAAGAAATGTATGACAACACTTTCAGGGATGCCAAGAAACTGTTGCCCTCTGACAGCATCTTGGCACATTACAGGCTAAACAAACCACTCAATCTTACATTTGATATATTTCCCTTATACAATAAGTGCTGTTTAGAGCAACACATTTAATGGAAGGTTAAAAAGCTCAAACTGTATACCATTCAACTGTTTATTATTCAAGGACTGTGTACGCCATGAAAAAAAAATTAAACCCAAATGTTTGGACTACTTAAATAGAAGAAATGCCAGTACTATAATGGATCTAATGGCATTATTTGGATTGTTCAGATGCAATTGGCTGGCTTCCCAAATATTCTTATTACACATGAATGGATGAATTCATTACACACAAGTGAATGGGCTCATTTTAAATGTTAATGAATGAAAACATAAGTGCTTTCCTGAAAGGGAATCAGTGATACTTGTCTTAAAGAGAACCTGTAAGTATTGAATTATCTGAGCTACCCTTGATGACTTGTTTTTAACGTGACTTTCTTGCTACCAAAAAAAAAAAATGATCAAAGCAGTAGCTGTTAAAATACACAGATAATACCTCCTTGTCTCTCTGTCTGTGCTGCCAATTTGTACTGTGTTGCAAAGCTGCCTGAAGAGTCTTCTACGTGGTTATTCCCTTTGTGCTCTGTGGTTCCCTCCACCAATCCCTACATCACTACAGAATACAGTAATGATATAAGAGCCAGTAGGTGGAACCACAGTGCCCATTGGGGGAGCAGGTATCTGACTCAACCAGAAGTGTGTCAGATGTAAAATATTCTTTGTCAGTGATAGAGAAAAAAGGCAGCAGGACAGGTATGTAAAAAATAGTAAATAAAGTACAAGTGCTGCGCTATATAAATATGACGAGTGCTTATCTCTGCTAATACAGATACCACTCTCTTGGTTACATCATACGATCCATATATCCACATGAGGATAAAACATCTAGAGATGGTCTGGTATGGATTTTAAGGTAAACCTTGTGCCAAAATGTAAAAAAAAATCCATACCAGACCCTTATCCGAGCAAGCAACCTGGCAGGTCAGGATGGGGGGGACGAGCGAGCACCCCCCTCCTGAACAATACCAGGCCGCTTGCCCTCAAGATGGGGAGGGTGCTTTGGGGTCCCCCCAAAGCACCTTGCCCCCATGTTGATGAGGACAAGGGCCTCATCCCCACAACCCTTGCCCGGTGGTTGTGGGAGTCTGTGGTTGGGGGACTTGTCAGAATCTGGAAGTCTCCTTTAACAAGGGGGCCCCCAGACCCCACCCCCATGTGAATGGGTAGGGGTACATTGTGTCAAAAAAGTAAAAACCACAAAAAGATAGTTTTTGACAATTCCTTTATTTAAAAATAAAGTGCCCCGCAATGTCTATCCTTCTTCAATCACGGTGCTGACTGACCTGAAAAAAAAAAGCTCTGCCTCGGTGGGAGGCATCCCGCCGACTGCTGTCTTTTCGCTGTGACTGCTGTTATATAGGCAAGGACGGGGGCCACCTGGTGATGTAGACGAGTGAACACTCCCCTTTTGACATCATGTGCCGTCAGAGGGGGGCGGGGTCACCCGGTTACATCAGCGGGTGGACTGGAGGTGAAACCAACGCTGTTTTTTTCTTTGTTTTTTTTAATCTATATTACCGGGAGCCGGCAATACATTAAAGCCGCAAGCAAGTTCAAATAAAAAATTTTCCTTTAGAAATATAATTTTTCTGCGGGACTGTAAAACTCATCACACAGATGGGCTACTTTACAGGCAGACTAATGGGACTTTAAAGTTTCACTTTAAGCATTCTTAAAATCAATGCTCCTGAAAAAACGTTAGCTTTTAAAACCTTTTTTGCATTGATACATGTCCCCTGGGGCAGTACCCGGGTCCACATACACTTTTTATGGCAATAAATTGCATATACCGTATTTATCGGCGTATAATACGCACCGGCGTATATCACGCACCCCAAGTTTAGGAGGGAATTTTAAGGAAAAAACGTTTTAGGAGAGAAGTTTAGGGAAAAAAAAAACTTACATTTAAGCATCATTTGCAGCCTGCCCAGCGTCATTTGCAGCTTGCCCAGCATCATTTGCAGCTTGCTCAGCTCCATTTGCAGCCTTGCCCAGCGTCATTTGCAGCTTGCCCAGCGTCTTTTGCAGCCTTGCCCAGCGTCTTTTGCAGCCTTGCCCAGCGTCTTCTGCAGCCTTGCCCAGCGTCATTTGCAGCCTTGCCCAGCATCTTTTGCAGCCTTGCCCAGCGTCTTTTGCAGCCTTGCCAAGCGTCATTTGCAGCCTTGCCCAGCGTCATTTGCAGCCTTGCCCAGTGTCATTTGAAGCTTGCCCAGTGTCATTTGTAGCTTGCCCAGTGTAATTTGCAGCTTGCCAGCATCATTTGTAGATTGCCCAGTGTCATTTGCAGCATTGCCAGCGTCATTTGCCTTGCCCACGTTTAAATTTCCCGCCGCGAGACAAACCGCGCATGCGCCGATGAAAAAGACAGAAGCGCCGCCGAAAAAGGCCGAAGCGCTGCCGAAAAAGACCGAGCCGACTGTTCGCCTCCGCTCGGAGTCCCGCCTCCCTGCTTTTTCGGGAGCGAGTGAAGGGAGGCGGGACTACGAGAGGAGCTGAACAGTCGGCTTAGGCCTTTTTCAGAGGCGGTTCGGCCTTTTCGGCAGCGGTTCGGCCTTTTTCGGCAGCGGTCGCCATGTTTCAGCGACGCTCGTTTTTTTTGTAATTTTTTTTGGGGGGTATCGGCGTATAACACGCACCCACGACTTTCCCCCGATTTTAAGGGGGAAAAAGTGCGTGTTATACGCCGATAAATACGGTAAGCCTTTAAAAGGAGCACTTTTGATTTTCATGTTCGTGTCCCATAGACTTAAACGTCGCATGTTCGCACAAATTGTTTGCCTGTTCACATGTTCTGGTTCCGGGGTGGTGTTCGGCTCATCCCTATTGTTTATATAGTGGATATACACATTTGTCATATGTTAGGAGAACATTGCTACCCTGTTTCCCCGAAAATAAGACCTAGCGTGATTGTCGGTGATGGCTGAAATATAAGCCCTACCTTCCAAATAAGCCCTACCCTGTTTCCCTGAAAATAAGCCCTACCCTGAAAATAAGACCTACAAGGACTTTAACTAGGGCTTATTTGGGGGGGAGGGCTTATATTGCAGCCACCACCGACAATCACGCTAGGTCTTATTTTTGGGTAGTAATAGCATAATATTCACAGGGTAAATTGATTTGCTTTACAGGTGTTAATTGCAAGCTATTTATTATTACGAGATTGGAGGATTTTTAGATTTGCGCTGCTCATTTCCCTTTTTATCTGCATCAACTAGAGTTTCACTAGTACCAAGTGGCAGTATTTCTAGCTAATAATCCTCCACCATCCATCAATATTTTTGGTGCTGTTTCTTATTTTGTTTTTGATAATGGCAAACAGGTGCAAGGATGCAGGACACTTAGTTTTCTTTTAGGGCAACAATAGGCAATATCTGAACATGGTATCATGATGCATATGGGAAGATAAGGGAAGAAGGCAGGCAGCAAATAGAAGAAATATATGGATCGTATGATGTAACCAAGAGAGTGGTGCCCCTCCCATAACGATAAGGTCTGAGATTCCTGGAGCTGCCCCATGGATCATTCCTCTGGAGATATATGTCTATATCAGCTCATTTGACTCAATAGCGCTGGTATCTCACAGTCCACAGTCTCTGGTAAGTGTATTTACACTCCTTTGGTGGTGTATAATCACATCTTGGTGACTTACATATAGATTTGGATGAACAATACTTGGGTGTATTAAGTGGATTTTTTCACCAATATATTTAGACTAAATATATTTTATATATTTGTCAATGTCAATATCTGTCAGTGCTTTTTTTTTTTTTAATTTGGATTATGCATATTTTTATTTACAGAACATGGTTTATTTGCATTAACAGAAATAAGCACTCGTCATATTTATATAGCGCAGCACTTATACTTTATTTAATAGTACACAATGGTTTGTCAATTGTGGTGCTAGCAGCTTTGTTTATTTTAGACTAATAGTGCAGTATCCCTATTATTAGATCTACGTATACAAAAGTGTACTTTTACAGGCACTGCATTGTCTCAGTTTTTTTTTTTTTTTGGGTGACAGAATCACTTTGTAGGGGCAGGCAGGCTCCATGATTTCCAACCTGTTAGTTATTGACCTAGATGCAAAATGGAATTTCACATTTTCCAGGGTTTACAGCTTTGGTACTGAAGCCAGCATCAAGATGACATCACTTTAAAACAAGTTAAAGCAGTAGTAAACTTTATTAAAAAAAAAAAAATACATGGGCCCTGGGTGGTTTAATGTGGAGCCCCACCCGAAAAGGTAAGTTCCACTTTAAGGGCCCCCCCTTTCAAGAATTTTTAGGGAGGGGGTGCGGGTACTTGGTTTTTGACCACCTAGGCTATCAGAGCGGACGTTCTCCTCCCCCCTCCCTCCTCGCAGTCTTCTGAGACACATCACAGGTCCCAGAAGACTACAGGACCATTCACAATGTGCAGCGCTGTCACACTTCGAATGACAATTGTGCGGTCATGCAACATTGTACCCATAAGAGAGTCCACAAACTATGGTATATATGTATCTACAAATTGATCATTCCTGATGTACTGACACCCTATTTCTTGTGGCCCAAATATGCCAGAATGGTATAAATAACCCCAAATTACCCCGTTTTGGAAAGTAGGCAGTCAAAGGTATTTAATAAGAGGCATGGCGAGTTTTTTTAAGTTGTCATTTTTTTGGCACAATTTTTTGGAAGAAAATTGAAGAAATTAAAACATTTTTTTTCACAATTTTTTTTAACATACTGTCACCAGTGCAGTAAAACATTATCATAATATAACTAGTGTGGTGGTGATCAGGGACACTGACTGGTAACAACAGTATGTAAAAAAATATAATATTTCTTTCCAATTTCTTTTATTTTATTTTTTTTTTTTTACCACACTGTGATCAGAGCAATACAGTGATACCATAGTAATACTGTACTACTCTGGAAAAGTGATTATTTTTTTCTTTTTACACATTGCGATTGCTTATACCAGTGAATTTCAATGGTATAAGCAACCATTTTTGCTGAATGAAACTGATGGGTCAAAGTTAATCACATGGTAGGGGTAAGCTATAATTGGCCCTGTCTGTCTATTCATGTGATCCCTGGGACCAATCACAGCTGGCAACACAATTGTATACCATGATTGATACGAAAGGAAGTTAGTCATCCATTATCTACAATTGTCAAGTGATTTGCTGTGATTGGTCACAATGATCACACAATACTAGCAGTGGGCCGGTAGTGATCAGTCATTGGCTGTGTCCGGTGCATCAAGCCGCTGTGAGGCACCTTCTGGGAGGATGTCATACTACGATCACTCAGAAGGACGACGGGCTAGCACGTTATGGCATACTTACCGTAAAAGGAGGCCCTCCAGTGGTGTGCTGTTACCGCTGACAGGGTTTCCATCTTCACCCGGTGTTCCTTCCGGGTCCGTGGCCACAGCACAGAGCTCCAAAGGGACAGCATGAGTATGCTGACCCTTTAGAGCTCATGCACCGGTGATGTCACCAGCTGCATACTGTGTGAATATCTCCTTTAAC
The DNA here is from genome assembly GCA_028564925.1 of Lithobates sylvaticus. Lineage (NCBI taxonomy): Eukaryota > Metazoa > Chordata > Amphibia > Anura > Ranidae > Lithobates > Lithobates sylvaticus. Next base: position 114,456,804 of record CM053036.1, read on the forward strand.
AGTGCAAGTTTGGGAGATATTCACTGTACCTATAGGTAAGCCTTATTATAAGCTTACCTGCAGATACAAGCTCAAAAGCAGAGTGTACTACTGCTTTAATATATGTAATTTCCCATATTTTTACCATGACAGGTTGACTTTGAAGTAATAGCTTTTAATTCTTTATATTTTCCTTGTTAGTTGATCTATCACATATACCATAGCACTGCTTTTCCTAATGGGAAATACTCACATCTAATCCTGTCATGCCTAAAAAATCTCTTCTCCATTTGTTAACCCATTACTAAAGTTTGTATGCTGCAAAAAAATACACTGATAAATCCTTTGTGCCCTCGGAAAAAAATACAGCAGTAAAGGAGTGCATATTATGTAGTGAGCACCTACTCATTAGCTAAAACTCCCATTATGCTTTGCACTTGTTGAATGTTGAAGGACACACAGGGGTTGAAAAAATAGTTTTTTATGTGGGCAGGGAATGAGTCAGTCACAAGAAGACAGCAGCACCTTGGGAGATGGGAATGTTTCTTATGTTACTTTTTTCACAAACTGGCAACAGCGTATACGTGTTTGGATGTTTCAATGGTTATCAATAACAGAATAACAGCTTGAAAATGCTAAGGTTTTTGTTTTTCACTGCTCTGATTTGCCTGTTTTAAAGCGGTGTTGTACCCACATTTTTTACTTAATCTTATCCCATGCAGGTAATGTCACACATGCTCAATTGCCACACTAAAAAAATTATATCGGCGTAATTACCTTTATATCGAAATTTGTAGATGCACTTCCTGTCTCTCCTCCCGTGGGAGTAGGCGTGTTCATTGCCTTTCCCCGGCTCGCACTGTCTCCTGGGAGCTTAGTGTCAGGCTTCCCAAGATACAGTGCGTAACGGCGTCATGCTAAAGTCACGTGATGAGGGCGTGTCGAAATCGCCATTTCCTTGCTTATCTTCTTTGTATATGTTTGGTTGCCATCACAACAGGGGCGGGAACTTTCGACGCCGCCGCTCGTTGTGATGGTAACCCGGAATTTGACGGCGCTGCTCGCTGTTACCTGAGCATGCGCAGGAACGAGCGGTGAATGCTGGGAGCACAGCATTCACCGCATCCCGGAAGTAATTGCTTGTGGGTTGCAAATGCCCACAAGCAAAATGGAAACGCCCGGGACAAATTTTTATAAGTTATTGTAAATGACCAAATCGGCGATCCGGGGATGAAGAAGCAGCAGCAGGTGAGTGCTACAGTTAGTGTTTTGGCAGAAAACAATGACAAGAAAAAAAAAAAAAAGATAGGTCCGCGGAATCCCGCTTTAAGACTGCTCAGAAACAACAAGGAGGGTCTGTACCATTAATCGATGCATTTCTGTGGGAGGCAGGTCAATATAATGTAGTCTGCAGGTTTTGCGAAACTAGAGGTCTACTTGCTGTATAAAGGATTTGCTGTCTGAATCGAACAGTAAATAGTTGCCACACATTCACCCATCTATATTTTATGGAATTCACCCATTATTTTCAAATAGGAATTATCCATGTCATTTAACAAGATTCAGCAGTTGGATTATCCAACTGGACAAAGTACCCCATAATTAGTGGGTCCTACGCTGCTATCCATAGAATGGGAGTTATGGGGTACTTTGTCGCAGTAAGTGGGCTTAAGCACCATATATGGTGTGACCAAATCCCCATATTTTTTAAAATGTTTTTTGCTAGTGTTTTAAATAGCCTTGCAGGAGGTAAATGTTTTTTTGCATGTGTGTGCTGTAATATTTTGTTCTGTTGTATGGTCTTATGGCTGAACCATCTTTAATGCATCTTTTAGGGTGTGCCCTCCAAATATCTTGTTTGTATATTGTATGGATTCTGACCAAATCCTTTTGGGCAGGAGCACCCCACTCCCTCATCATTGCCTCTCATTAGTGACCACCTGTTTCATAGGTGGAGGCCTTTAGTTCTCCCATATAGAGGAGTGTATGGCTCCCATGGTTCAGAGAAGCAGGATCTCCCATTCTATGGATAGCGTAGGACCCACTAATTATGGGGTACTTTGTCGCAGTAAGTGGGCTTAAGCACCATATAGTAATATGGTGTGACTAAATCCCCATATTTTTAAAAATGTTTTTTGATAATGTTTAGGTGTTTTAAATAGCCTTACAGGAGGTAAATGTCTTTTTTGCATGTGTGCGCTGTAATATTTTGTTAAATTATTTTGAGGGGACAGCAAATTTACATTATTATACAAGCTGTACACGCACTACTTTACATTGTAGCACAGTGTAATTTCTTCAGTGTTGTCACATGAAAAGATAGAATAAAATATTTACAAAAATATATATACACACAGTAATACCTTGGATTACGAGCATAATTCGTTCCAGAAGAATGCTTGTAATCCAAAGCGCTCATATATCAAAGTGAGTTTACACATAAGAGTAATGGAAAATAATGCAATTAATGTTCCCAGAAATGTGTCAAAAGTGTCCGATCTGCCCGCCGCAAAAATGCCATTAAAATGTCATAAATCTTTCCCATAGTTTGTAAACGCTATAACTTTTGCAAACAAAGGATATTGATACAAACGAATCAATATACGCTTATTGTGATTTTTATTTTTTTTTTACCAAAAATATGTTGAAGAATATATATCGGCCTAAACTGATGAAGAAATTCGTTAATTTTTTTTCAAACTGGGGGATATTTATTATAGCAAAAAGTAAAAAATATATAATTTTTTTCAAAATTGTTGCTCTTTTTTTGTTTATAGCGCAAAAAATAAAAACGCAGAGGTGATCAAATACCACCAAAAGAAAGCTCTATTTGTGGGAAAAAAAGGTTGCAAACTTTGTTTGGGTACAGCATTGCATGAACACGCAATTGTCAGTTAAAGCAACGCAGTGCCAAATTGTAAAAAGTGATCTGGTCAGGGGGTAAAATCTTCCGGGGCTAAAGTGGTTAAAAAATAAAAAATAAAGTGTCCCGCAATGTCCATCCATCTTAAATCACACCACCCGACAGGTCCGAAAACAAGAAAAAAAAATAAAGCTTCGCCTCGATGGGAGGCCTCCCGGCGACTGCTGTCTTTTGGCTGTGTGGGAAGGGTGGATGGAAGGCGCGTGATCTGCTTACATCAAAGTCATACAGTTTATTCAGATGTAATAGATTACATACATATAAAATTGTATGTATATATATATATATATATATATATATATATATATATATATATATATATATATATATATATATATATATATACATATACTACGTTGCGTATAAGGTGGGTTACAAAATAAACACTTAAAAGGTTAAAAGTGGGACATGCCCATGCAAGGGCAAGTATTTTAAAATGGGCCTTTTGGCTGTGACAGCTGTTATATAGGCAAGGGTCCGTCGGGCATCGTGATTGATGAAGGATGTACATCGTGGAACACTTTTTTTTTCTTTTTTTATAAAGGAGCTGTCAAAAACGCTGGTGCGATCTACTGCACATGTGTTGAAAAAAAGCCCACACCAATGACATTTTGGAAGTCAGCGGGGAGTCAGCAGGGCCCTGCACCTGTAAGGCTCTGTGGTGTGATGCAATAGGGTGGCTGCCCTTAAGCTGGCCCCTGAAGGACATCCTGCCTCGTTGGAGTTGTGCCTCTTCCTCCTCCTCCTTCTCCTCACTTTCCTCCTCTCAGGAACCCAAGTACAGGCAGTGACCTTATCATTCCCCCTCTCCTTGTCACTGGAGCAAACTTGGCAGTATGCTGCAGTTGGGGGAACATGACTGCTAGTTTCCTGTCCTTCTGTGGCACCCCCTCTCTCTAGGCTCACGTTTCTCCCTTCCTAAACCTGGGAACCAACATCAGAGCCTTCAAATTGCTGTACATTCTCCAGCAGCATGTAATCCACACTATGGTCAAATAGTTCTGGTGACTCCTCCGTGCATGATGGTGGTGGGGCTACGGAAGGTGTAACTGTGGACAAGGAGCCGGTGGAATAGTCCGCTTTGGCAGCTGCGTGGAAGGCAAACTAGTATGAGCATAGGTGACAGAGGACGAGGAGGATGAGGACAGCTTAGTTATTCACTCCAACAATTCAATAACACGGCCAGCAGCAGAAAAAAGGACAAGCATGCCTTGCCTGCATCGGATGCATCATGTCCACGACCATCACTTTTCTCTGTAGACACAGAGGCTGCTTGCCCTCTTTTAGTGGCCTGTGAGCACCTGACTCTCCTTGGTGGCCTTCCGGACATGATGGGGATTTTTTTTTTCACACCGCACTACACTGTATTATATACTGTTCACTTGCTGCACTGTATTATTTGCTGTGTACACCGCCTGAAGTGTATTAGAAACTGTACACACTGTATTATATACTGTGTACACCACCCTTCATTGTATTATGTACTGTATACCGGCTGCACTGTATTATACACTGTGTACACCGCCTGAAGTGTATTAAAAACTGTACACACTGTTTTATATACTGTGTACACCGCCTGTACTGTATTATGTGCTGTACACCGGCTGCACTGCATTATATGCTGTGTACACTGCCTAAAGTGTATTAGAAACTGTACACACTGTATTATGTACTGTGTACACTGCCTGCACTTTATTATGTACTGTACACCGGCTGCACTGTATTATATACTGTGTACACCGCCTAAAGTGTATTAAAAACTGTACACACTGTATTATATACTGTGTACACCGCCTGTACTGTATTATGTGCTGTACACCGGCTGCACTGCATTATATGCTGTGTACACTGCCTAAAGTGTATTAGAAACTGTACACACTGTATTATGTACTGTGTACACTGCCTGCACTTTATTATGTACTGTACACCGGCTGCACTGTATTTTATACTGTGTACACCGCCTAAAGTGTATTAGAAACTGTACACACTGTATTATATACTGTGTACACCATCTGCACTGTATTATGTACTGTACACTGGCTGCACTGTATTATATGCTGTGTGCACTGCCTGAAGTGTATAGAAACTGTACACACTGTATTATGTACTGTGAACACCGCCTGCACTGTATTATATACTGTAAACCGGCTGCGCTGTATTATATATGGTGTACACCGCCTGAAGTGTATTAGAAACTGTACACACTGTATTATATACTGTATATACCGCCTGCACTGCATTATGTACTGTACACCGGCTGCACTGTATTATATACTCTGTGCACTGCCTGCACTGTATTATGTACTTTACACCGACTGCACTGTATTATATTATTATATACTGTATACACCGCCTGAAGTGTATTAGAAACTGTACACACTGTATTATATACTGTGTACACCGCCTGCACTTCAATATGTACTGTGCACCGGCTGCACTGTATTATATACTGTGTTTACCGCCTGCACTGTATATATAGTTTACACTAAATGCGGAGTGTATATATATATATATATATATATAAAATAATTTAATATTATATTATATATATATACTGTACACCACCAAATGCACTGTATATATAGTCTACACTGAATGCAGAGTATATATACAGTATCTCACAAAAGTGAGTACACCCCTCTCATTTTTGTAAATATTTTATTATATCTTTTCATGTGGCAACACTGAAGAAATGACACTGCTACAATGTAAAGTAGTAAGTGTACAGCTTGTAAAACAGTTTTAAATGTTTCTGTCCCCTCAAAATAACTCAACACACATCCATTAATGTCTAAACCGCTGGCAAGAAAAGTGAGTACACCCCTAAGTGAAAATGTCCAAATTGGGCCCAATTAGCCATTTTCCCTCCCCAGTCTCATGTGACTCGTTAGTAGTCACAGGTGTGATTATGTGTGAATGGGGAGCAGGTGTGTTCAATTTGGTTGTATTGCTCTCACTCTCTCATACTGGTCACTGGAAGTTCAACATGGAACCTCATGTCAAAGAACTCTCTGAGGATCTGAAAAAAAACTGTTGGTCTACATAAAGATGGCCTAGGCTATAAGAAGATTCCCAAGACCCTGAAACTGAGCTGCAGCATGGTGGCCAAGATCATACAGCGGTTTAACTGGACAGGTTCCACTCAGAACAGGCCTCGCCATGGTCGACCAAGGAAGTTGAGTGCACATGCTCAGCACCATATCCAGAGGTTGTCTTTGGGAAATAGATGTATGAGTGCTGCCAGCATTGCTGCAGACGTTAAAGGGGTGGGGTGTCAGCCTGTCAGTGCTCAGACCATATGCCGCACACTGCATCAAATTGGTCTGCATGGCTGTCATGCCAAAAAGAAGCCTCTTCTGAAGATGATTGTGTTGCTATGGGCATTTGTATAGTGACTTTATTGCAATAATATAGAGTTTTAGATTTAGTAACAGCATATGTCTACAAAGGCCTCTTCCACCTCCATTGATATGTAAATAAACCAGATAGAAGATGAGCAGAGGAAGTTGGTGTTTACAGGAAGTGGGTGGGGGAGGCATGGAGAGGGTTTGAAAGAGACATGTGTTTTGGGACAGAGGGACAGTGGTGTTTTGGAAGGACAAAGGACAAGATGGCTTTTAGGAACTGGATAACGTTGGAGATGCGTTTGTGAGAACAAGGAACTATGAAGGACATCTTAACCCCTAAGTTGAGTAATTGTTTAGTTTACCTAATGTGTACATATTATACATGCTTATATGTGAAGCTATAAGTTGTGATGTATTGTATTGTTCATCCTACAGTTTGTATGTGCAGATTTTTCCCTGTTTAGTAAAGCATTGATACACTTCAGAAGTCTAGTCTTCCTTGATTTTACCACAAGAACTTAATAGATAAACGCAGGCATAACATTTGGGGGCTCCGCCGTGATTTTTGCTAAAATTTCAACTGAAGCAGACCTGTTTTATATTGTGTGTTTTGTTGCTTGTGCTGGGGGAAAAATGCTGCGTACACTGTTTAGGAGGAGTAAGGCTGCAAAGATTTCTGGTGTCCAGGAGGACTTGAAGGCGTGCACCCTTCCTATCTGGGCCAGAAATAGTCAGTGGATGCCTGTTGCAAAGGAGCTAGCTAGATATGCGTCTCCTTTGAACAGAGCTTGGGGGGATGGAGTCTGTGATCTTTCCTCAGATTTTAGTCTCAAAAGTTTTGGGTTCAGTAAGGGAGAGATGCGGGCAGTTGCTGTGTTTGGTTTGCACTTCCTGCATGCTCTACATATTGAATCTGAAAAGAGGGAAAAGGTGGAATTAGAAAGAGATTTACTGAAGGAGCAGCTTGCAGTGGCATCCAAGTGTTTGGAAGAAACTGCAAGCAAGGAAAAAGATTTAGAAAGGAGGGTAATCAAAGTTAAACCTGCAGTGGCTTTGAAGTGTGTTCAAACCCCTGTAGGCCGAGCTGAAGATTTGAATGAGCGGTGTGCAGCCCTCAAGACCAAGTCTAATGATGCCCTAACAGAGGACAAAGGCCCAAAGCCTGTAAGCAGAAGTAGGACATGTGCCACTGTTACTTCTCATAACCGGGAAGCAGAGGATTTGATCAGCTCAAATGACCGAGTTGAGTCAGATACAAGGAAGGCAAGGCCTATGATCTCCAGGAGACACATGTGGATTGATTTACTTAAGGTGGGGGTCCCTAGAGAGGAAATAGATGGGATTCCTACACCAGCATTGTTTAAGAAGTGGAAGCAAATGGTTGGGAATGGTAGATTCAGTCACATTAAGTGTTTCTGTTGCCATAAAATGGGGCATTTTGCAAAAATGTGCCATGCTGTGAAGGCTGAACAACAGCAAGCTTGTGTGCTTCCCAGGACAGCACGGAGAGACATGCAAGTTTATTCGTTACGTTGGAAGTCAATGCCTTTCCGTGAAAGTATTTCAAGGCAACAGTGGGCACCCTACAATAGTTTTGCAGTTAGAAATGGGCAGATAGAGAAATGTGAGCAGTGAGCTATGTTTTTTTGGCACAGTTGGAAGGAACATATAATCTGCTTTGTCTCTTACTCTTTTCAGGTATTGAGCATCGAGAGGTGGAGCAGGCAGAGCAGATGACCATACTGGATGGGAGGAGACAGACCAGAAGAGAGCCTGAGAAAAGGTGGCTGAATTGGAGTGGACTTCCATCTGAGCATTTTCCTTATGACCAAGAAGAAAAGAGACTTTTCATCTGGGACTTTCTTTACAAACTGCCAAAAGACATTGTTAACCCTGCTCAAAAGTCAGCCTTCCAGGGACAAACCAATCGTCTGACCGCCCACAAGATGGGGGTCGAAAGGGAATTTGTTCCTCCCATTTATACGGGGGGTTTATTTTGCCCTTTCCTGGACAAAAGGCTTGAAGAAGTTTCCTATATTATCCTATAAAGTCAAGAGGTGGTATGTGTTGCTATGGGCATTTGTATAGTGACTTTATTGCAATAATATAGAGTTTTAGATTTAGTAACAGCATATGTCTACAAAGGCCTCTTCCACCTCCATTGATATGTAAATAAACCAGATAGAAGATGAGCAGAGGAAGTTGGTGTTTACAGGAAGTGGGTGGGGGAGGCATGGAGAGGGTTTGAAAGAGACATGTGTTTTGGGACAGAGGGACAGTGGTGTTTGGAAGGACAAAGGACAAGATGGCTTTGAGGAACTGGATAACGTTGGAGATGCGTTTGTGAGAACAAGGAACTATGAAGGACATCTTAACCCCTAAGTTGAGTAATTGTTTAGTTTACCTAATGTGTACATATTTTACATGCTTATATGTGAAGCTATAAGTTGTGATGTATTGTATTGTTCATCCTACAGTTTGTATGTGCAGATTTTTCCCTGTTTAGTAAAGCATTGATACACTTCAGAAGTCTAGTCTTCCTTGATTTTACCACAAGAACTTAATAGATAAACGCAGGGATAACATGATGCACAAGAAAGGCCACAAACTGTTTTCTGAAGACAAGTAGACTAAGCACATGGATTACTGGAACCATGTCCTGTGGTCTGATGAGACCAAGATAAACTTATTTGGTTCAGATGGTGTCAATCGTGTGTGGCAGCAATCAGGTGAGGAGTACAAAGACAAGTATGTCTTGCCTAAAGTCAAGCATGGTGGTGGGAGTTTCATGGTCTGGGGCTGCATGAGTGCTGCTGGCACTGAGAGGCTACAGTTCATTGAGGGAAACATGAATGCCAACATGTACTGTGACATACAGAAGCAGAGCATGATCCCTCTCCCTTCGGAGACTAGGCCACAGGGCAGTATTCCAACATGAGAACGACCCCAAACACACCTCCAAGACGACCACTGTCTTGCTAAAGAAGCTGAGGGTAAAGGTGATGGACTGGCCAAGCATGTCTCCAGACCTAAACCCTATTGAACATCTGTGGGGCAGTCTCAAACAGTCTCGAAGGTAGAGGAGCACAAGGTCTCTAACATCCACCAGCTCTGTGATGTCATCATGGTGGAGTGGAAGAGGACTCCAGTGGCAACCTGTGAAGTTCTGGTGAACTCCATGCTCCATGGGTTAAGGCAGTGCTGGAAAATAATGGTGGCCACACAAAATATTAACACTTTGGCTGTGTGTTATTTTGAGGGGACAGAAAATTTACACTGTTATACAAGCTGTACACTCACTACTTTACATTGTAGCAAAGTGTAATTTCTTCAGTGTTGTCACATGAAAAGATATAATAAAATATTTACAAAAATGTGAGGGGTGTACTCACTTTTGAGAGATACTGTATATACTCTGTATTCAGTGTAGACTATACCTGGAGTGTATTTGATTCTGTACACCGCCGAATGCACTGTATATATAGTCTACACTAAATTCAGAATATATATATATATATTCAAAACAAAAAAGGAAAAAAGATGTCAGGCGCCTCAATGCACCTCTCTCCTTTATCTCGGCGCAATGAATGGTAAAAGATTAACAAATATACAGACAATGATTAAAATTATATAGGTTGCCCTATAGCGGCCGCTTACACAAAAGGCATGTAGACTATTTTAAAATGGTAAGTAAAATTCTCAATCATAAATGCATTAAAACTTTATCACCATTTAGCGGCGCTCCTCTGGGTGATTATATGACCAGATAAATGTATATATACTGATATTCAAAAGTAGATATATATATAAAAAACCAACAATATTGTGCTGTGGGGATCCTTAAACCTTATCGCTGGCAATCTGATATATTAATACATTAGTGATATCTCGGTATTTTGGGAATGAGAAAAAAGTCCACATATAGAGTAAGTGAAGAAAGGAATGTTGTCTGCTTGATAGCATATACTTCCACCAATTTGCTTCACCCGTGTTCCACACTCCCCTCTGGGGTTTAAACTCACCGCAATCTTTAATGTTAACAGCATTGAGTCAGGGTCTCCTGAGATATGAGGTCACTTTCTTTATACATCATCTCCTCCCATCATCAACGGTCAGCCAGTGCATTTGATATGAAAAGGGTAAAGAGATCCAAATAGTCCAGTACGTTTTGAACAGTCTTTATTTTTAAAATTGTTTCCACATTGCACAATAAAATAGAATAAAACTTGTTCTCCTTTTGAAGCTCCCTGCAATGAGGCCAGTCCTTGGTTGTCTCACATTCGTGTTGTTAAATGTTTAGCCAGGGAAATAAACCGGTGGTAGGATGAAGGAGTGAACACTCTCACTGTTCACAGCGTCTCCTAGTCCCCTTCCGGTTTGCAATAGCCTCCTCGTAGAGCGCAAGGAGCGCCAACGTCACTTCCGGTCGTCGTAAAAGTCAACCCCTGACGCGTTTCGTCATCACGACTTTCTCAAAGGGAGCTTCAAAAGGAGAACAAGTTTTATTCTATTTTATTGTGCAATGTGGAAACAATTTTAAAAATAAAGACTGTTCAAAACGTACTGGACTATTTGGATCTCTTTACCCTTTTCATATCAAATGCACTGGCTGACCGTTGATGAAGGGAGCTTCAAAAGGAGAACAAGTTTTATTCTATTTTATTGTGCAATGTGGAAACAATTTTAAAAATAAAGACTGTTCAAAACGTACTGGACTATTTGGATCTCTTTACCCTTTTCATATCAAATGCACTGGCTGAGTTTAAACCCCAGAGGGGAGTGTGGAACACGGGTGAAGCAAATTGGTGGAAGTATATGCTATCAAGCAGACAACATTCCTTTCTTCACTTACTCTATATGTGGACTTTTTTCTCATTCCCAAAATACCGAGATATCACTAATGTATTAATATATCAGATTGCCAGCGATAAGGTTTAAGGATCCCCACAGCACAATATTGTTGTTTTTTTATATATATATCTACTTTTGAATATCAGTATATATACATTTATCTGGTCATATAATCACCCAGAGGAGCGCCGCTAAATGGTGATAAAGTTTTAATGCATTTATGATTGAGAATTTTACTTACCATTTTAAAATTATATATATATATATATATATATATATATATATATATATATATATATATATATATATATATATATATATAATATATTAATATACTGCCTGCACGCCACTAACTAACCTGCCTAATCTAGCTCAACTTCTCTCTATCTCCGTCCACTCCAACACACTACATACAACCGCTGTTTAAGCAGCCTTATATAGTGTGGGGTGGGGACTTAGCCCCCTGTGCCATGATGGCCAAAGGCATCCTGCCTTTGGCCAATTATGGCTCTCTCAGCAGAGCATCCTATGATTGGCCAAAGCATGCAGGTCAGGTGCATGCTTTGGCCAATCATCAGACGTCAATGCACTGCGATCTCGCAGTGCATTATGGGGCGTTCCGTGGCGCTCTAATTTGCTACAAACGCCCCATAATGTTCTCTATTTGGCGAACATCGGGCGGTCTTTAATCTGGAGTTGCTGACTCACAATTTCACACCTGGCTCTCACACGACCCTCTTCTGATTCAGAACGTTGTGAATAAACATGGGACAATGCCTTTATCTACTCTTATTGTATCCTCATCACCCTCTTTTATGGATCATTAGTGACACACTTAGTTGTCCAGGTTCATCAAAGCTCTGCCTAAGCCTCTGCATACCTCTTCTCAACCCATTGGAGAGCATGTACTCGATTACGCAGTCCCAAAGAAATTGTTTCCCAATTTTACAAATTACTTCTTTCTCTAGCGTCTGCTGCATTCATCAAATAATTAGAAGCTTGGGAGCGTGATCTTCAGTGTACATTATCTGATGACCAACACTCTACCATACTGCAACTGACTCATACCTCCTCTATTTCATTCAATGCAACAGAAGTCAACTTTAAGCTCCTTTTATGGTGGCATTGCACACCTGCCCATCTTCATACAATATTTCCTGAGGTATCTGACACCTGTTGGAAGGGTTGTGGGGCAGTTGCCATGCACAGACTCACATATGGTGGAAATGCCCTACTAGCCTGAAATCATGCATCGTATAGAAATCATTTAGGGGTCTGCTGTCCCTAACGACCCATAGGTCGTACTCTTTCATTGTACAAGGGAACCAATCAGCCAATATAAACGCTTTATCACACCTCATCTTCTAAACGCAGCAAAATTTCTTATCCTGCTATACTGGAAACAGTCATATGGAAGACCTTACCTATGAATCTCACGATATGACCACTAAATCATACAAAATATCAGCCTGTTGGTTTGCTTTTACCTACTCTTCGGTCTATTCGGAGGTTATGTCTAAAGTTGATTTCATTATCTTTTTTATTTTTCTACTCTGGTAATACAGGACATATTTGATATGGTGAAATGTGTGTACCAAGACCAAGCTCTTTTACCAACCTACTCCCCTTCCCCCATCTCTTTCCCTAGGTTCCTCACCTCTTTTTTTCCTCCATTATTTTTTCATAATGTTGGTGTAATATTAATATCCACATTATCTGATTGGATGTCTGTATGTGTCATCTGTCCTTTTTATATAGTTGTCTATTGTTAGACATCTAATGCCCGTCTGTTTTCCTTTTTGGGTATGCTGTTTTGTAACTTTTCTTATTGTTATTTCAATAAAAATGTATTAAACAAAAACAATATTCATATTTAATTGTCCTTAAATATAAACATATATAATAACGAATTGTATATATTTCTATAAATGTTTACATATCTGTCCTCCCCATCCTATTTAAATAGTGGTATTTATTTATTATTAATATAATTGTATTAATTTTATTTTAAACCCTATTAAACTCCCAAAAGAAAAAAAAGAGAAAGACACAAAGACAGTAGAAAAATCAGGCCCTGTATCCCTCAAAAACAGGAGGCAACCTAACCAAACTTACAAATTGCATTATTTACACCAAAGTCCTAAAATCCTCTATTACCATAAATAAGATCCAGATATGTGTCTTATTCTCTCTAAAGGAATTTTTAACTTTCATGATAACTTTATGATATCCCTATAAACACCTCTCAAAATGTAAAATTTAAAAATACAAATTTGTACAATTATTATATGTTTTCATACAATAACTAATGCTAGCCATACACGGGTCGAATTTCGAAAGAACTTTCTTTTGAAAATCTTATCTAAGAATTTTCGTACGAATTTCGCACCATTAGTGGGCTGCAGCAATGGCCGATTTTCATGCGGCCATCGAATTTTAATAATCGGACATGTTGGAAATTTTTTGAAAAAACAAACAATTTTCTAATCAATGATGGGAGAATCGTGCGAGAAATGTAATCGAAAAAGAAATGTGCTTGTGCAAGAAAAGAAAATTCCTGGAAGGAAAAGAAGATTCCTAGACACGAAAATTCTTTTCTGTAGGAACATGAGGTGAAATTGAAGGTTTGGTTGGTCAAATTCCGAAATCAATGGTGGCACCATCAAATCACAAAACGCACAAATTTTCAGATTTTCAAAAGAAAGTTCTTTCGAAATTCGACCTGTGTATGGCCAGCATAACTTTGAAAATATTTCCTGACTTTGCTGAAATTTCTTTCACTTATTAGGTAGGAAACTTTGGCTTGGTACAACATAATGTATTTTCTTTCATCTATTCTGCTAGTCGTAGATCTATCCTCCCACACAGACCTGTAATGAAATACTGGGAATGACTAATAAGGTTTTAGAAAATCTGTCATGAGTGATGAGGTTGGATAAGGTAACATGCACTGGCATCTGAGGCTACTGATACTAATATCATAATATGACCCCACTGTGATTTACATATTATTGAGACTTTGTCATGTAGAAAAAGCAGTGTATAGGGAGTGAGAGGCAACAACAAGATATAATACTACTTGGAAGTGTGGGAGCTTTGCTTGCAAAAAGGGCCTGGGATATTTTAGAATGTCAAAAATATTTTATCTTGTATTTAAAATAGAAATCTACCTTATGCAAAACCACTGCGGCCCCTCCCCGCAGATCCTTTTTTTTAATACCTATACTTTGTTTTCACAGCAGTCTTCTGGTTGGTCCAGTGACATCATGGGTCCTTCCTGTTCCCAGAGGTAGGGGGGGGGCTTCCTCCTGGACCGAGCAGCACTTAGGTGCAAACATGTATTAAGGGCTTTGTAATTTTAGAGTATCAGAATAATGCTCCACCGCTACCATAAAATAATTTGTCCTTCTCAGTCTCGCAGACCAGCCAGATGCTGAAACCCAGGCGTTCACCCTCGCTCCGCACTGCAATTCAGTTCAAGAAAACAGGCAGATGAAGCTTTAGAATTTCAATTGGTTTTACTGAGCCAGGAAGTAACTTCTAGAACATACTGCAAGCCGTCCACCTCTAGCCATACCTGGCTGAGGGGCTTAACCCTTTGCTGACAGATACATTATCAGGCTAACAATACATAGGAAACCTAACAGTTCAAATTGATCAGTCTCCAGGAGTATCAATTAATTCATAAACAAATGACTCATGATTCCATGATTTCATGGCAGGAAACCACTACATTCTCAACCATTTTTCTACTGTGCTTTGGATTTAAATGTAATTTGTGGGTAGGAAAGCATGGGAAAAATGATCTGTATTTGATCTGTGTACAAATTTGGAAAAGTAAAGACTAAAATACAAGGTTATGGGAAATGTTCTGTGATGTCATTCTGGTGTCACTTGAATTTCCTGTAAGCTTTAGGAGCAGCCCAAAGCAGTAAGACAATGATGACAGTAAGCAATAGAAAACTATATAGATTACTATAAGATGCAGTTGACTCTCCTCCCCTCAGCAATAGATCACCATAAAATGCATGTGTGTTGGAGCATGTATCCTCTAACCTCATGCCCTTAACCTTACGGGTTAAGGGCACACACACACACACACACACACACACACACACACACACACACACTCACTCACTCACTCACTCTGCCTCCAATATCTATTGTTTGCTGGTGACAACAAGCAATAGGTCACTATACAATGCATTTGTGTGATGCATCATCTAACCAGATGCAGTGACCTTAACCTCTCCCCCAATCAGCCACAAATATAAAAGTTAAAATCAGTAAATCAATAAGAAAAATTAAACTTATCCACCACACCTATTTAACCACTTCCCATCCCAGCCAATTGTGACATTTCTCTCCTACATGTAAAATTCATATTTTTTTTGCTAGAAATTACATAGAACCCCCAAACATTATATATGTTTTTTTTTAGCAAAGAACCTAGAGAATACAATGGCGTTGTTGCAACTTTTTATCTTGCACAGTATTTGTGCAGCAATTTTTTGAACACTTTTTTTGGTTTCATGCTTTAAAAAAAAAAAAAAAAAAAAAAAGTTAGCCCAATTTTTTGTATAATGTGATAGATGAAGTTACGCCGAGTAGATAGATACCTAACATGTCATGCTTCAAAATTGCACACGCTCGTGAAATGGCGCCAAACTTTGGTACTTAAAAATCCCCATAGGCCATGATTAAATTTTTTTACTGGTTACATGTTTTGAGTTATAGAGTAGGTCTAGGGCTAGAATTATGTCTCTCACTCTAACATTCGCGGTGATACCTCACATGTGTGGTTTGAACACCATTTTCATATATGGACGGGACTTACGTATCCATTTGCTTCTGTGTGCGAGCACACGGGGACAGGGGCGCTGTAAAAAAAAATGTTTTTTTGTTAATTTGACTTTTATTTTTTTAGTTTGACACTTTAACAAAAAAAAAAAAATTTAGATCACTTTTATTCCTGTATGTAAAGATCCCTTGTAATAGGAATATGGCACGATCGGTCCTCTTTTCAGTGAGATATGCTGTCAATAAGACTCTACATCTCACCTCTAGGCTGGGAAGCCTGAAATAAATAAACAATCTCGGCTTCCCAGCTGAGGTGGCACCATTTGTTTGAATGCAGAGGCCGGGCGTGAGGTCATAACATCGCCCCCGGTCTCCGAACGATCATAGAGACTCCGGCGACCATCTGGTCCACCAGAAGTCTCTATGATCACCATCCGGGGTCGGCGGTTCCGTTCTCCAACTCACCGATTGAAGCGGTGAGTCGTTAGAAGCACCGGAGCGCGGCGGTGGAACAGCCGCTATGATCATACTAATGGTGTAGGGAATCGCCGGCTGAAAAAGCCGATATCTGAATGATGCCTGTAGCTGCACCCATCATTCAGATATACACCCGCAAATTCAAGGACGTCCCTGGACATACCTTGGGCGGGAAGTGGTTTTTAATTAATTCCCATTGTACTAATGAACACATTGTTAATGTTTGCTTTTATTTGAAGAGGCTCAATTCAGCATTCAATGTTTTTGAGACAAACAGGCTCCTTATCTAAGTGCTCATCTTTGATAATTTAAGCAAGCAGTTTCTTTTTATCCATGTGAATTATGATATAATGTTGAAAAGGAGTAGAAAATCTTTTGTAAATTGAAAGGGGAACTTTGACTTTGGGCTTTACCACTCCACTGTGTCATATAAAAATCACATTTATCTGGTATCCTCAAGAGGCTTTGATGATTAAATTTTGTAATAAATGTCTGGGGTTGAGCTAATTAAGTTAAAGTAGCATTAGGAGAGATTTCTAGGAAGTGAATTCATAAAGTAACAATAAAAGCTTTTGAAATGCTACCACATTAGATCTGTCTATCCTAATAAAACATGCTTAAAGTGTATTTCCATTTATGTAGTCAGATTTGAGAAAACTCCACTATTTATTTGCTATGTGTTCCCATTAACACAGCATACCTACATTTATTTTCTTTAGATTTTTTTTGTCATGGCAGACTGCAATAGTTTCAGAGCAAGTTCAGGGTGAATCTGTTCTAGTAGAAAAGCTTAGGGCAGGCTGAGATTTCTCATACAATAGGAATGCAAGCTTCTATATGTAATGTTATACACTGAGTCCTTTAAGTGAAGGGAGAATAAAGTGGAGAAATCCTTGTAGAAGTGTAGAAGTATTGCTATGTAATAGCGACCAGCAATAAAGAATAATATATGGAAAGTTTTTCCTTCAGAAGCTCTCATGTAAAAAGATGGGATAAAGGTGTCTTCATGCAGTGTCTCTATATTGTGTACACAGGGTGGACTTCCGCCCGCTCACCGATACCGAAGACACCAAAGCTCAAGGGAATAGGATGTCCTGGAACAGGCTCCAAAAGGATCTGCCATTTGATGTAGGATCCCCAACCGGCAACCTGATGACCCACGGACCCAGCAATGTCTGTATGGGTATCCACACAGCCAGTGGGGTGTCTGCGACGGTGGATCTGCATCCAGGGATGGAGCTGGCTGGCAGAGGGTCACCACTCTGTCCTGGCTGTGATTGTGATCTCTTCACACCACAGGCAAGGTTGTGTGGTTCTCTCCTTCTCTCTCCCTGTGATCCTGTACACCTCGTGTCCTCTCTCCCTGGCTAAATCTGCCCTTTCTCCCTAGATTGCCTGCTCTCTCCCCTGCTGCTGCTGGGGCAGCCTGGCTTCTGTAGTAATACCATGCTCTGGTATTCTCCATGGGCCACCTGTGTTCTGGGACTACATGTCCAAAGATCCTTCTCTCCTCTGCCTCCAATGGGAAAGGAGGGGGAGAAATCAGAATGGGCAGGGAACCTAATCAGCATGGATGGGTCATTGCCTCGTCTCCTGCGCTGCAGACAAAGGCGGGGGGGAAAGACACTCACAGACGCTCTGTCTCCCACGCAGCAGGGGCTGTGTACACTAAACATGTTCACTGCTAAAAAAATATGTTTATTTTCGTTTCATTCTTTTTTTTTTCCATTTTTCGGGTCATTCATTATGATCGCAATTGACTGTTAGCGAACGTAACGTCTCAAATAACGAATGCCGCATCTAAACAAATGGAATGGAACGAATTAATGATAAATAATAATAATATTATTAATTCATTACGTTCCATTTGTTTAGATACGGCATTCGTTATTTCGGATAATTTGTAACTTTGGATAAATAGTGGGTTAATATTTCAGATTTTCAAATTTTCAGCTTTTCAGATTTTCAAATTTACAATTTACGAATATTCAAATTTACGAATATATGGAAAAATTTGTTAAACAGATTTTTGTTAATTAGGATGTTTCCAAATTATCTAATTTGTTGAAATTCATTAAAAAAATTATTTGGAACGAAAAGAATTGCACATGTCTAGTGTACACTCTCCCCGTGGCTTGCAGAGGAATGTCGGGCACGGAAGCACCCGCTACATATTTCTTTTACCATTAGGACAAACAGTGCTCAAATCTAGTTTACATCTGCCAGCACAATACAGACAGGGTTGTTAATGCAAATACAGCTGCCCAGCCACTTTATAAATAAAGAAAACTACGTTGGATTTTTAAGTGCTGGGATTGTTAAAGAGTAGCTAAGCAGCAATTTTTTTTATTTTGTTATGTTATGCTATGTGCATGAGAACATATAAGTTAGGTGTTATCCCAGTTTGGCTGTAAAAGTAAAAATAAGCTTAAAGGTTTCAATGTCAATCAGTGTCAATGGGGTTTTGTTTGCATCAGATTTTTATTTTTTACAATAAGGAATACACATTTTAAATATATATAATAATTGAGGCTACATGTGACGATTAATGAAACCTAATCCCCCACACAAGCAAATCCAAACCACAAATGAGTAGTCAACAAAATAATTTATTTTGTTGACTGCATTTAATACTGTGGGAATGCAAAACCTACTTAAATAATAATAATAATAACCTATTCCAATAAGAAGGAGTTTAACTGCAGATCAAATGACTATCATGAATACTCCTGCCAGACTCATCTACCTTACCAACCACTCAGTGTCTGCCACCCTTCTCCACCAATCCCTCCACTGGCTCCCGATCGCCCAGCGGATAAAATTCAAATTTTTTTTTATTAGTAATGACGGCGATCTGTGATTTGTATCATGACTGCTACATTATGGTGGACACATCGGACACTTTTGGCACTATTTTGGGACCATTCACATTTATACAGCGATCAGTGCGATTAAAAATGCACTGATTACTGTGTAAATGTGACTGGCAGTAAAGTAGTTAACCACTAGGGGGCGCTGCAGGGGTTAAGTATGTCCGAGGGAGTGATGTGCTGTGGGGGGGATGGGCTACGTGTGACACGACACTGATCACGCTCCCGATCACAGAGAGCTGTGATCAGTGTCACTAGGCAGAACGTTGAAATGCTTGTTTACATCAGCATTTCCCCGTTTAATCCTGTCCATGAGACGATCGCAGGGATCCCCGCGGACATCGAGTCCGCAGGACCTGCGATCACGTTCAAGGAGCTCACGGCGGCAAATTTAAAGGGACGTACCTGTACACCCATTTGCCTGTCCATGCAATTCTGCCAACGTAAATGTTCGTGTGGCGGCCGGCAAGCGATTATTGACTTATGTATAGGCATTGACTGTTTGTACTTATTTTATAGAGTTTCTATATCCTATCTACCCCTGAGGAAGGAGTATCTCTAGTAGACTCCGAAACACGTCGGATGAAGGATACATTTCATTTACCATCTACTTGTAACTATTTGCATCATCAGTAATGGCTGATATGTACACTCCATGATCTATGTTTTTATCTATGTATTTTCAATAAAATATATGACCATTTTTTAAATTTCATTGATCTGTGACAGTTATCTATGTGCCGTTAAAGTCCTACCCCAAGGGGAACCCCTCTTTCTCTATCTATATATTTGGATCTTGGCACCGTGAAACAATCACTGTTACTTTTTCATGGTTCATGAAAGAGGGCAAATCTTCCAGGGGTCAAGTTGTTAATAGACACCAAGCAAAACAGGCGGCAGTGTGAATGCGCCGCCCTAAAGGCCCGTACACACGATCTGACTTTTTGACAACCAACATGCAAATTAGCTGTTTTGGACCAACATCCGACCGTGTGTACGCTCCATCGGACCAACTTTTTCCAGGTTTCATCCGATTTTTGTTGGCTGTGCGAACGGACCAACTTTTCTGCCAACAAAAGTCTGATGGACCAAAGTCCGACCGTGTGTACACAAAACCAACAGACTTTTGTACAAACCAATGCAGAACCAATGCAAAAGATCAGACAACAATACAGAAGTTGACCAAAGGTGGCGGTAAAGAGCAGAAAAACCAAGTGATTTGGTGAAAGTTGGCTGAAAAAAGTCCTGCCGTGTGTATGCAATACCAACTTGGGGCCAACGCCCTTTGGACAAAAATCAACAGGAAAGTTGGTCCACGGTCCGATCGTGTGTATGAGGCTTAAGACTGGCTTCTGTAACACAGTCCTGCTGGAAAAAAAACAGCTGCTGCAGGCAATGGCTGCAGCACTGATCAGTATATTCTGACAAGGGAGGACATCCCCGCTATCAGAATACAATAGCATAGCAGAGGAGATCTCTAAATTGACATTGCTTGCATGGATTTTTTCATTCAGCCTGCTGGTTGAATGAAAAAATAACTCACAGACAATATATAGTTCATGTGGTGATTGTAAGAGAACGTTTGCCGATTTAGAAAATGCGTTTTCTATGTAATAAACACTGGCAAATCCAAAAATAGGGTATCATTTTTAGTAGCACAGCTTTGGTAGAAAAAAAAAAAATTCTGACACAAAAGTTGGTATTATTTTGCAGTCTCACTATATCTGAAAAGTAAAAAAGCAATGTATTTTTTATTTCTTATAAATAAAAACACTGGGTCCACACAGGGAAAAAGTATAATAATATACTGCTGCTCACTACGAGAATACTTGGTGTGAATGATATAAAATGTTGACTTAGAAAAGCAACATTGATATTTGCGGACTAGAGCTTTACAATTACAATTGGGTAAAAACATGTTTTTTATCCTAGCGAAAAACTATTATATTTTTATCACTCAAAAACTATAAAATGTTCAGTTATTAACAGTTCAAGAGTAAAAAAACGTGTTGTCAATTTTATCTCTTGTGTTGGAAAAAGTGCATAGAAAAAGAATACTGTGCTACTCCCAGGAATACGAGTAATTTTCAGGTGACAGTCAAATCAATTATTTTTTTTGATTGTTTGGGAGTTTAAATATCCCCAATACAGCACATTCTACCTTTACCCACAAGTAAAGACCTGTACACACGATACGAAAATCAGATGGAAAAATTTGTAAGATTTTTCGATCGTTAGTACGGTGCTTTCAACAGCCGATTTCTATTTTTTGTCAGACAAAAGCTGGATGTGCAGGCTATAAAATTTTTGTCGGATGTGAACTCAACGTCTGATTTTTGGATGGTCAGTACAGAAATCGTCACACAAAAGTCGAAAGTACAAACACGCATGATCGGAATCAAGGAACGACTCGGAAGAGTTCAGTCTTGTAAACTACGGTTCGTAATATGGAATTAACTTTCGTGACGCGGCAATTGATGAAATGTCGAAATGCAGCAGTCATCATCATCTTCGTTAATGGGATAATAATGAAGCAGCATTGATGATACTGATGTACTTCTGCCAAACATATTTTAAAAGGCTTTTGTTTTGTAGTGATATAAATAATATTAATATTATGGTTGTTGTTTGATTTTTTGGGGAAGTTACCACAACACCATTATCCCTGAGTTTTTAAGATCAAAGATACAACTATGTTGGTGTCCCTTGTTAATTTCCCATTGTGCTCCCATTCAATGCTCACCAAACTTCTACTAACATGAAATTAGCAGAAGGGGCCCAAAGGGTGGTGCTTGAGAAATGAACTTCCTCTTTATATTCTCGTAGTACGTCACTACGTTCGTGTTTGTCAAACGACAATTTGCAGATAGTAAAGCTGGCCATACACCATACAATTTTCTTATTCAATTTCCTTTAGATTTACCTTCAACTGTGTGGTACAAGGGCCTGCCTGATTGCATACAAATTGAAAGTGTTTAGATTTGACCTCATATTATATGGTTTTGGTAAATCTAAAGGAAATCTATAGACAAAAGTTGTATAATGTATGGCCAGCCTAATGCCCCATACACACGGTCGGATTTTACGACGGAAAATGTCCTATCGGACAATGTTGTCGGAAATTCCGACCGTGTGTAGGCTCCATCTGACTTTTTCCGTCAGATTTTCCGACGGACAAAGTTTTATCTCCTGCTCTCAAATTTTCCGACAACAAAGTCCTATCGGACTTTTTCCGATCGTGTGTAGCGAATTCCGACGGACAAAGTGCCACGCATGCTCAGATCACATTACAAGACCAAAGCTATTGGCTACTAGCCTCTACGTAGTCCCGTCGTAGGCAACAAACGTCACCACGTTCAGAATGATCAGATTTTCCGACAACTTTGTCCGACCGTGTGTATGCAACACCAGTCGGACAAAATCCGTCGGAAAAAATCTGATGGATTTTGTGGTCGGATTTTCCGTCCGTGTGTATGGGGCATTAGTATGCTAGACAAATGCTAGACAAAACGCTCGGTCGTACAACAATCACTTAACAAAAGTAATTCATACAGGAGGACCTAAAATTACAAAACCCAATTATTAAAATATTAGTATTAGCTTTAACATGTTTTTTTTTTTTTTTTTTTTATTCTATATTTTATTTTTATACAAACAACCCAACATAATACAATTACGTGTGTACCACAAAGTATAGCATACCCCAGTTCAATTCTGTTTTCAGTAAATATACAGAATCTTAAAAATCATATTCCTTATATTATAGTTTTAATGATGGTAAACTCTGCGACCTCTGAACATAACAAAACAAAACACAAAACAAAACCAAACTTGCTTGTGTCCTCAACCAAACTGTGCCAAGCCAAGCTGGTGTCATAACTGTTTACATGTGCAGCACCATGGCTGTTGCAGATCAAACATGAGCTTCCCGCTTCCTTGGCTGTAAGTATACCAGGGTGTAATTCTGCTTTAACCACAAAAGGACCACCCACCACATGTATACTGGCCCAATTGCATGAAACAATGTACCTGCACGTCGTTTCGTACACGAGACACTGTGGGCACGCCCGTGCACCCGCTGCACAGCGGGAAGCCCGAAGCGCGGGTCAGATGGCCACAATTTCCACCGGCCACCCGTAATCGCTCCTCAGAGAGGCAGAACGGGGATCTGCCAATGTAAACAAAGCAGATCCCCGTTCTGAGAAGAGAATACAGTGAGATCATCTGTTCCTAGTAATCCGGAACAGCGATTTCTCTGTACTCCCAGTCAGCCCACTCCCCCCACAGTTAGAAACACCTCCCTAGGACACATTTAACCCCTTGACCGCCCCCTAGTGTTAACCCCTTCCCTGCCAGTGTCATTTATACAGTGATCAGTGGATATTTTTAGCTCTGATCACTGTAATAATGTCAATGGTCCCAAAAAAAGTGTCAAAAGTGTCTGATCTGTCCGCTGCAATGTCGCAGTCTAAAAATCGCTGATCACCACCATTACTAGAAAAAAAAAATATATATATATATATATATATAATAAAAAAATGCTATAAATCTATCCCCTATT
Source organism: Lithobates sylvaticus (assembly GCA_028564925.1). Lineage (NCBI taxonomy): Eukaryota > Metazoa > Chordata > Amphibia > Anura > Ranidae > Lithobates > Lithobates sylvaticus. Next base: position 114,480,612 of record CM053036.1, read on the forward strand.
TTGTAAACGCTATAACTTTTGTGCAAACCAATCAATATATGCTTATTGTGCTTTTTTTTAACCAAAAATATGTAGAATACATATTGGCCTAAACTGATGAATAAATTAATTTTTTAACATTTTTTATTGGATTTTATTTATATGTATTATAGCAAAAAGTAAAAAATATATATAATTTTTTTTTCAAAATTGACGGTCTTTTTTTGTTTATAGCGCAAAAAATAAAAACTGCAGAGGTGATCAAATACCACCAAAAGAAAGCTGTTTGTGGGAAAAAAGGACATAAATTTTGTTTGGGTACAACGTTGCACTCCAATTGTCAATTAAAGTGATGCAGTGCCCGTATAGCAAAAAAAATGGCCTGGTCTTTAAGGAGGTAAATCTTTCCAGGGGGCTGAAGTGGTTAAGGCTGTCAGCAGATCGGCCTCTACAAACTTAGCAGTGCCTAAAAATGGAGAGCAACTGAGCATGTGCAGAGCAGGGTAAGTATTGTTGTATTTTAAACACCGTAGGCGCTTATTTGTAATGTTTTATATAGCTATACCCGCATAAGGGGCCAGCATAAAGCGATCTAGCAGGACTTACTTTTCTGAATAAAGCTCCACTTTAAGCCTGAGGGCTTTTAGAAGGAATTCTCAGGCAGGGTACTATTACTTTTTCAGGAAGCTAGCTACAGCCCCCAGCCAGCCCCTCCCACCAACCATGATACACCTGCATATCAGAGAAAAGCACAGAAACACAGTGACAACATTGCTGGATCTAAAATATTATTATTATTTAAAGTATAACTAAATGCAAAACTTTTTTTAGTTTTAAGCAGAGTGCAGAGGGATTAGAATGTTTGTAAGTTTTTATTGCTGTCTGTGCCCCCCGTTAAAGAGATGTTTACCATTATCATTAAAAGCAGTGGCGGCTGGTGTTTTTTTTGTAGGGGCGGCAAACAACCCCCCCTCGCTGTCGGTCGGGTCACCCGCACCACACACCCCCAGCGGGAGGTTGGTCATTCAGCCCCACAATTACCCCATCTAGGTCGCGGGTGGGCTTCCTGATTGGCTGGGGGGAGGATCAGTGTGACAATAGCAAATATTCATTTGCTATTGTCACACAACTGGGTGGGCTCAGGGCGCAGTGCTCTGCACCCCAAGCCCACCCTTTTTTTATGCCTATTAGAGCCTTTGGCTCTAATCACGTGCTTCAAAAAAAATCCCCCCATTGGAATCCATGCATTCAGCCCCCGCACGTAGATTAGGGGGCCGAGCGCATGGATGGGGGGTGGCGCCCATGCGCCCCTAATGAACAGGTCGCCACTGAAAATAAAATAAAATCCCAAATTTTAGGTTGTCCCCAAAAAAGTAATAGAAGGGAAATCTTCCAATGGGGACACTAGTTCTAGTGACCTGGGGGTCCCCAAGGACCCGTTTAATTTGTCAGTGTTAATTTGGTCTACTAAAACAACTAAAACATTTTAGTTGACTAAATGAATACTATTTTAGTTGACTAAAATATGACTAAAACTAAAACAACTGAGACGACTAAAACTAAAATGCCATTTTAGTCAAAAGACTTATGTACACACGGTCAGAAATTCCGACGGAAAAAGTCAGATCGGATTATATTGTTGGAAAATCCGATCGAGGCTCTAGCGGACTTTTTCCGTCTGAATTTCCGATGGAAAAAGTTTGAGAGCAGGACCTCAAATTTTCTGACAACAAAATCGTGTGTATAGAATTCCGACACACAGAGTGCCACACATGCTCAGAATAAATTTGGAGACGAAAGCTATTGGCTACTGGCCTCTTCGTAGTCCCGTCATACGTGGTGTACGTCACCGCGTTCTGAACGATCAGATTTTCCGACAACTTTGTGCGACCGTGTGTATGCAAGATAAGTTTTGGCCAAAATGCGTCGGAAAAAATCAGACGGGTTTTGTGGTCGGAATGTCCGACCTTGTGTTTGGGGCATAAGACTAAAACTAAATTGAAATTTGACTTCAAAATTAACACTTGTCTGTAGTGCATGTTCATACCTCAAGACCATAAATAATAACATTAGATTTTTCACTCCAGCAGTATATAATGAGTTTGGAAATTGTAGAGAAATGTTACAATTTAATTACACCCATTAGATTTTAGACGACTAAAATGAGTTTTAGCCGACTAAAATGAGTTTTAGCCGACTAAAATGTACTGGAGATTTAGTCGACTAAAACTAAAACAATTGCAGAAGAAAAAATGGGACTAAAACTAAAATGCCATTTTAGTCGTAAGACTAATGCCCCGTACACACGGTCGGAAATTCCGACGGAAAAAGTACGATCGGATTATGTTGTCGGAAAACCCGATCGTGAGTGGGCTATAGCGGACTTTTTCCATCGGAATTTCGGACGGAAAAAATTTGAGAGCAGGACCTAAAATTTTACGACAACAAAATCCGATCAGACGTTTTCCGATCGTGTGTATAGAATTCCGACACACAAAGTGCCACACATGCTCAGAATAAATTTGGAGACGAAAGCTATTGGCTACTGGCCTCTTCATAGTCCCGCCGTATGTGGTCTACGTCACCGTGTTCTGAACGATCAGATATTCCGACAACTTTGTGCGACTGTGTGTATGCAAAACAAGTTTTGGCCAAAATCCGTCGGAAAAAATCAGACGGATTTTGTGGTCGGAATGTCCGACCGTGTGTATGGGGCATCGGACTAAAATCAAATTCGAAATGTGCTGCCAAAATTAACACTGTAATTTGCAGGTATTTCCTCTCACTTCCTGTTTGGCTATGGGACAGGAAGTAAAGAAAAATCTCTGAAATCTCTGCAATAGGAGACAGATGGGGGGGGGGGGGGATTGACAGGGGTTATAACCCTCTCTTGCTCTATCCAAAATGAAAAAAAAGTTTTGCCCATAGTTCTACTTTAATTGGCATGATGAAGGTGGAGGGAGGAACCAGGAAGGCAAAATATAAATTGGATTAAACTTCAATTTAGCAATAACAATGGTGTTTGTGTTAAGCAAACACATATATGTCCTAAATAACTGTCACCACTGAATTTTTACTCACCGTTCTATCTGCAGCACAGCTCCACAATAGATTCAGGAAGCTTGTGTGTCCTGCTATGGTAATGTAATGTAGGCAAATGACAAACTGGGAGATTTTGTAAATTCTTTTAAGCCTAACTGGCAGGAAATTACTTTACTGTTGCCAAAATATTTAATAGAAACATAAGTTCCATATGACTGGCAACAGTTTTCCCATGTATAATTATCTGTTTGGTTCGTTAATCATTTTCTACAGAGTCTTAATGTACAAAGAATAGTGTCTGTATGTGACAACAGATTCATAATTTCTTTCTAAAGTTGTGACATGAACAAATCTCCCTTTTCTCTCGTGCTTACTTCTTGTTTCCTAGGCAGCAACTGACTGTTCTATTTAGTGGGAGGTGTTTCATTTTCTAAGCTCTTTTTTTAGCTGTTCTCCTCAAAACTGTAAGTGCCCAAAATGAAGCACTGAATATTCATCATAAAATAATGCTGGTATTCTTCAGCAAGAAAAACACATTCTGGGAAAAAGTTCAGATATCACTTGTAGTACAAAGTTTGTTATATTCATGTGAGGTATAGAGAGTGAAATATCAATGCAGGCTCACCATAAGGACACTGAGAAAACAAGTGTTTTCTATGTGCCCTTGTCATACCAATGCAAGTGCATTGGTGTGCATTACATACAAATGCGGGAAGCCTGCATATTTTTGCAACATAAAGCACAAAAAAATACAACACATGGCAACGCATCTCCATTTGTTGTTCACCAAAGAGTTAAATGTAGTGTTTTTTTAAAACTTCAAAGTTAAAAAAAAAATCGAAAAAAAATGTATAGAATGTTATAACAATGCAGTGCAAATTCACAATGCACACCAGCACATACCTGGGCACAACATGATATGTGCCCACAGGTGTAAACAGGTCCTACATTTTCTTTTTAAAATCTGGACATAATTGCTGAAGAATATGATGTAACCACAACTTACAAAGCCATCCACAGCTCTGCCCTGAGCTACATCACCAATCTTGTCTCCAAACATATCCCAAACCGTCCTCTCCGCTCTTCTCAAGATCTCCTCCTGTCAAGCTCTCTTGTTTCGTCCTCCCATGCTCGTCTCCAGGATTTCTCCAGAGCCTCTCCCATCCTCTGGAACTCGCTACCTCAACCTGTCCGGCTAGCCCCTACTCTAGCTACCTTCAGGCGATCCCTGAAAACTCATCTCTTCAGGGAAGCCTATCATGTCTCCAACTAATCTTCTACCACTTCCATCAGCTCATTCCCCACAGTTACAACCTTTTGTATCACCTCCCCCACCCTATTAGATTGTAAGCTCTTCTGAGCAGGGCCCCCTTAATCCTCTTGTATTTTATTGTATTATAACTGTATTGTCTCCCTTTTTATATTGTAAAGCGCTGCGTAAACTGTTGGCGCTATATAAATCCTGTAATAAATAATAAATAAATAAAACTAAACATCTGTGAGGAATCTGTAAAATCAACTTCCCAGCGGCAGATCTAATGATGTAGCTGCCGAACATATGCATATAAAAAAAAATGATCTCTTCTCAGTTTCTTTAGCTTTGAGCCTATGGCATCAATGTAGAAAAGGCAAATTAAGTAAGCTGTTCACTTTGCAAGTTAAATTTCCCCAGAACGTTGTGAACAAGGTGAAGCTCTGTGCAAGCAAAAATTCTTTTTTCTCATTTTCTTTGCACTTTTTATTTATAGGGTATATTTTGCAACATGCATTTTCACCACATTCACTAAGCTAAGGGAAAATTCCCATGCAAAGTAAACAGCCTATTTGCCTATAGTAAATCCACCCCAATGGACTAGAACTATCACACAGCTCATTGAAAAACTATCATTTGATCGTACACATGCAGCAAAATTCAGGAGTAAAAGAATTCTCCAAGTCTTCTTAATTTAATTATTTTTGATTTATTTTCTAACAGTTGTTTTTTCATCACCAATATTTGTAAGATACAATAATGGTAGTACTTGGTGCTTGAAATCAAATATTTGGTTGGTAACACTGTGGTCTTACCCTTACCCCTGAGTGGTGACTTTAAAAACATGGATTGCACTTGTCTACAACCCATTATAGTGAACCCCAGCATAATTATGAGATGAAGAGCAGAGCAGACAGAAATAGCAATATTTGTACATACATACCTCCAGAAGGAGTGCCTGGTGCTAAATAAAAATAGAATTCCCAATCTCCAACTATGACTCTGTGTCATGTGATATGTAATGCAAGATCAAGAACTTTAATTACTCACTAAAATGGCTACCTCAAGACGTGAGCCATCGCATCCTGCTCCTTCCTTGCTACATGCATGTAAGAGCCAGAACCATACTCTCCACATTATGGAACACGCCAACTCTGAAATGGCCAAAGTTTTGATTTACCTAACCTGACTTTAGGATTTTTACTTTTTAAGGGTGCACTCATACAGGCAGTTTAAACTGTGCACTGTGCATGGTTTACCACCTTGGTCTGGTTTGTTTGCATAGATTGAGTGCTTGGAACGGTTAAGCATGCTGTGCCTAGGACCACTTAGAAGAGGTGGTCCCAGGCATGGTTTGGTGGTCCAGTACTGTTCACTTCAGTGTGAGCACAAACTGTCCCTGACCACAAAACTTTACATTGTTCACTGAGCAAAAAAGCCAGGATACCTGTGGTCAGGTTGGCAGAGGTGTTCAGGAACACTTGCTTATAGCCCAGTCTGAGTGCAGACCAGTGGTGGATTGGGAGGGATGACAATCAAACTCAGTCAACAGTACTGATTTTGATTACACCCTAATGCCCCGTACACACGGTCGGAAAATCCGACCACAAAATCCATCTGATTTTTTCCGACGGATTTTGTCCGACACTGGTGTTGCATACACACGGACAAAGTTGTCGGAAAATCCGATCATTCTGAACGTGGTGACATTTGTTGCGTACGACGGGACTACGTAGAGGCTAGTAGCCAATAGCTTTGGTCTTGTAATGTGATCTAAGCATGCGTGCCACTTTGTCCGTCGGAATTCGCTACACACGATCGGAAAAGGTCCGATAGGACTTTGTTGTCGGAAAATTTGAGAGCAGGAGATAAAACTTTGTCCGTCGGAAAATCAGACGGAAAAAGTCCGATGGAGCCTACACACGGTCAGAATTTCCGACAACATTGTCCGATAGGACATTTTCCGTCGGAAAATCCGACCGTGTGTACGGGGCATAAGACTCTGGAAAACATCCATAAAATGACCCAATCACTACATTGTCAAAATAAAAATAGGAGACACCCAGACACATCCACTTGACACAGAGGTAAAAACTTCATATCAAGAGAAGAAGAGTAGTATCACAAGGCAAGGATGGATTGAGCCTATAGAGTACAGGACTTACAAAACCTGGATCAAATATAATGTTTCCCTCCTAGTTGTTTTACCTGAATACTGTTTTTTCATGTTTAATTTATCTACCAAATTTGATTCTCCAATTCTTTAACTCTAAACTATGTTTTGGATTTTTTAATTATTACAGCTGTTCATTCAATTTACAACTACTGAGGGCTGTGAAATAAATCCTGATCTTTCTGATTGTGTACTCTAGAGAAAGACTACATCACATTTTTCGCAAAATCAACCTTCAAGTATGAAGGAGACTGACATATTAAAAAAACAACACACTAGTCTAGCTGTTATTAAGGCGCACCGGATTATAAGGTGCAGTCTCAATTACGGGTCTATTTCTGCACTTAACCCCTACATAAGGTGCATTGCATTATAAGGCGCATGCTAAAACATAAGGTCTACAAAAAAGGCGTGGCGGAGGCGCGCCGGAGGTAAGCGTAGGTACTGCACTTATTACGTAATGTTCTCTGATTGGTTTATCGCTGCCAGTGTACGTAGTGTACGTATTACATCCCTGTGTCAGCGGGAAATGGTCCGACAGTCAACCAAGCAGATCGCTTACCAAAGTCGCACAACAACATTTTTACAGATTTTGGAACTCAGTGCATACATAAGGCGCACCGGATTATAAGGCGCATGGCTGATTTGGAGGAAAATTTAAGGCTTTTAGGTGCGCCTTATAGTGCGGAAAATACGGTAATTTGAAAGCTAAAATTATATATATATATATATATATATATATATATATATATATATATATATATATATATATATATATACATACACACACGAGAAAGTTTACCCACCTTTATATTTTGGGTGGAAATGGTGAGGGTGGGAGGAGTAGTACTTGATGTCTGAAAGTGTCATGTGACTAGTCTGTCTGCCAAGTCGGCTTACCTTGCAGTTTAGTAAAAGTGATGTATTTTGTTTTTTTTTAATTCTTAATAAAAAAAGAATTTTAAAAGATGCTGAAACTTTTTGAAGAACCCTCCTATATTTTTGTTAATAGAAAGTATGGGTCAATAGAATGTACAGGTCAGGACAAGGCTACCATATAATTTTCACTTTTATATTGTGTTGAATAGATAACATTCCTTACATTGTCAATGGCATTATACATTATTAATTATTAGTAGTAATTATGTCTTCCTTATTTAATAAATGGTACTGAGAAAACATCTAATCAGTTTCTGTTGAGCACTTCTCATTAAGGTCTCTTGAACACAGGCTTATAATAGATGATTCTTTAACAGATACGTTTTCTCATCTCTACTCTAAGCACAAACTTTAATGCACAAATAACACAAGTCATAGTAGCAGGGCAATTCATCAGCTTTACTGCCTAAAGAAAGGTCTGTATAATGCCGCGTACACACGTTCGGACTTTTCCTGCCGGACCTAGTCCAGCGGACAATCCGCTGGACTTTCCAGCGGGGCTTCGCCGGACTTTCCGAGCGTGTGACTTGCCCACACATGCCCGGACTTCTCCGGCGGACAATACGCTGGACAAAGTCCGCGGGACTTTTGAAAATGAACGGACTTGCCCACACACGGAGCAGTCCGTTCATTTAGAACGTAACTTCAGGTACGTAGCTAGCGTAGGCAGTAAATGCCGCCGCGCTAGCCCCGTCACCTGGCATGGATTTAAAGGGACGTGGGCCCCCCCCCCAAATCCATCTCAGACCCTTATCCGAGCACGCAGCCCGGGAGGCCAGGAAAGGGGTGGGGACGAGCGAGCGTTCATTTCAAAAGTCCGGCGGAACAATGTTTCTGCTGTTATAGTTCAGGTTTGAGACTTGTGTAGGCTTTGCATAATAATTGTTGTATTTTATTATTTTATTGTTAGACATATGGTAATTTAATAAACTGGGAAAAAGGGGGGGGGGGGTCAAAAATATTAACCTTTGCATTTTCAACAATGCTTATGCTGGTATCTATTCCAATTGAAGCTGCTATTGCGGACCTTTTTTATCCTGTAAAATATCTTAAATTACAATTTATACCAAAGCACAGGCAAAAACATTGAAAATGGCATAGGATTGTTTTTGTATTTATTTTATAAACTGTGCATGTAATTCAATTTTCTTTTTACAGCTTTGTGTTCTGGAGATAAACAGACCCACTCACACCTGGTGTGAGGATCCAGATCTGAACCTGGAACCTCTGTGGTGTCTGACTGTGTTTCTCCTCAATGTGTCACTTGAGGTGCTGGACACTGGACAGCACATGGCCTGATTCCTTGGATAACCTTGCTTTTTGTCTTGTTTCTGGTGAATCTTGAACCCGTTTCTCCGCCCATGAACTCCCTGATTTAACCCACAAAAGTCAAATCAGTCTGTATATGCATGCTTGTTATACTCACTGTGGAATCTAAGGGGTTAATCCTGTGCATCGTGTAAAAAGGCTGTTTGATCCTGTCTTCTCTGCTTCTCCCCTACTTTTACTGTCCCCAATCCATCTCCTGATCGTACAGAGCCTTGAGGGCATTCAGCACATGCTCAGCTTGGTGTGTATTGCAAAAGAGTTTTTTTTGGAGTGTTCATGTGACCGACACATGGCCAATCAGCACTGTCCAGACAGAGAGTCAGAGGTCATGCAGCCTCATAGTACAGTCAGAGGAGAATGAAAACTCCTCCTACAAACTTTTTTTTTTTTTTAACTTTACTTTTTTTATTTATACATTTGTTATTAATTACAAAATACAAGCACATATTGATTTTCCATACCGGTTAAACATATAATAGAGTAACAGAAAAAAAAGACAATCCAATTACTCCCCAGGAACCTCAAGCTGTAAAAAATTAGCCAATGAGTTGTCTATATTACCCATCCCCCCCCCCGTCCCCAGGTTGCTATATTGTATCAACCTACTAACTTATATACTCCACCCTCCCCTCCCCGTCTCCCGCTCCTCCGGCCGGACACCGGTTACAGAGGATGGGGGAGGGGGGAGGAAGGACAAAGGATAGAGAGAAGAAAAAAGGAGAAAAAATTAAAAAAAAAAAAAAACAAAGAAAGGGGAAAAAAAGAGAAGGAAAAGAGAAAAAGATAAATAAATAAGCTAAAAAAAAGAAAAAGGGGCATCCAATGGCTAAGTATCATCCTAAGGTCTATTCTCTCTCACCCTGTACAATTTGCAATCCATGGCGACCAAATCTTTATAAACTTCTTGTAATTACCCTGTTTTATAAAGAATACCCTCTCATTACCTATTATTGTTTTTATATTCATACGCCAGGTCTCAACTGATGGAGGTAGCTTAGTGATCCTTATTAGTGATTGTTATTTATTTTTTGTTCCCAAAATTGTCATTTGATGCTAAATACCGTTGTTATGGCGTTGTTATATATATACACATACACACACACACACAGTATCTCAAGTGAGTACACCCCTCACATTTTTGTAAATCTTTTCTTCTATCTTTTTATGCGACAACACTGAAGAAATGACACTTGTCTACAATGTAAAGTAGTGAGTGTACAGCTTGTATAACAGTGTAAATTTGCTGTCCCCGCAAAATAACTCAACACACAGCCATTAATGTCTAAAACACTGGAACCGTTGGAAAAACCTTCAGATTTTATTCCGACGAGAAAACCGGTCGTGTGTACAGGGGTACAGGGATGGCACTGTAGGGCACTCGGGATCATGCCAACTCACGCCGATGCAGTGTTTTCTCTCTCCTCACACTAATACAGAGTGTGAGGAGAGGACAGAGAAACACAGCAGCTGCATGAGATGAACCGGGCATGATCCCGCATTGTTGACAAAAGTGATCACTCCATCAATGGATAGAGCTATCACATGGTAAAGGGCTGCTATGATTGGCCCTTTACCTCGATCCATGATGCGCTGGGTCCCACAGACTCAACAATCACGGACATTTCCAGGTTTACATCCCGGGGGGGCATGTGAGAAGCCTGAGCATGGGAGAACATCAATAGACACCCTCCCAGAACTAGCCAGCCATGCTGTAGCTGTCATTTAGCTATAGGAAAGTATATTGAAGTGCGGTCGGCAAGTAGTTAAAGTGAAACAATAAAAATAAAAAATTCCTTTAAATATAGTGCCTGGGGGTCCCCTTAGTCTGCCTGTAAATTGGTGCATCTGTACCATGTATAGAACCTGCAGCAAAACTGACAAAAATATTTATGAATTAAATGACATTTCCAGCAATAGAAAAATATATTAAAAAAACAGCATGGTGCCCCCCCCCCCCCCCAATCCATACCAGGCCCTTGTAGTCTGGTATGGATTTTAAGGGGAACCACATGGACAATAAAAAAACAGCGTGGGGTCCCCCCAAAATCTATACCAGACCCTTATCCGAGCATATTCATACACACTCAGAGCTCCGCCTCTTCATCCACCTACAGAAACCACGGCCGGCTTCCCGACCCCACTCCTTAATGACCAGCTATTCACTGCACCCTGATTGGGCAAGGCATTACCCAATCAGGGCTAAGAATGCAGTGTGCAGGACGCAGTGCATTGCAGAGCGATCAGGGTGGGGTGTTCGCCAAATGGACAAACAGGCAATGTTCAGACGAAACTTTTTGCTCGGCCCAAAACGTTTACCCAACTTTATTGCAACAAACCGGCTGTGTATAAATTATATCTAACAATAATTGTCAATCATCTACCTGATGATGGTGAGGGATGGTGTGACCTTCCTGTGAGAAATCCCGGGAATACAGAGGACGGGGACATCTCTCTGGGGGGTTCCTGGTATTTGGTGGCTCCATCATATCCTTGTGTCCTTCTGAAAACTCCTCCATCACTCCATACTCCTCATCCTCCTCTTTATACTCTTCTTTAACATCAATATTATCATCCCCGAGGTTTCCACTCTGAATATATAATAAAACATTCATTGTAACAATCATGCTGTGTATAAATCAGAACTACCAATAATTGTCAATCACCTACCTGATGATGGTGGGGGATGGTGTGACCTTCCTGTGTGGAATTCCGGGAATACAGAGGACGGGGACATCTCTCTGGTGGGTTCCCATTACTGGATCCATCTGTAGGAAACACACACACTGACTGAATACATTGTTTCTATGTGTTTATCAGATGATGGGGGATCTAGGTGGAGCCTCCGTACTGCTCTCTCCTTTACAATAAAGTCTCCTCTTACCCGGTGATGTGAGGGGCGGCTGATTGTCCATCATGACGTCCTTGTAGAGATCCTTGTGTCCTTCTAAATACTCCCACTCCTCCATGGAGAAATAGACAGTGACATCCTGACACCTTATAGGAACCTGACACACACAATGATACAGTCACCATCCAGACACATCCCTTGTCTGTTACTGGATAATGTCCCAGAATTCCCAGCACCGCTCACCTCTCCTCCATCATCTCTCTGGTGACTTCTAGAATCTTCTTTGTATTTCTCTATTCTATCAGGCAGGGAGGTGGAGGCAATGTGATGGTCATATGATCTCCAGACTTCACAGGAGGAAAACTCTAGATCTGAACACAAATAGTAAAATCAAATGATGTGATCAGGTGACGTGCGGAGGAACGGAGTGTAAATAGCAGACAATTTTCTCCAGAGCTCCTAATGGTGGGGATGGATTTTGCTGAGTGCTGGTGCCAAGTTTCCACCCCCCCCCAGGATCACTGCAGGTGTGGAGAAAAGCTGTGTAAGAGGATATGGAGGAGAGATGAGGAGGAGATCCAGGAATCAGGATAAAGGTCAGGACAAGCAACAGACGAGCGCATCCAAGAGATGAAGCCGGGGTCACTACACAGAAAATCAATCCAAGGAAACAACAGGCAGGACGAGGAATAGCAAGAAGTCACTGCCGGGTAAAAGTCACTTGATTAGCGGCTGCAGCCAATAGCTTCATCACTGATCCGTGTATTCTGAGAGCGGAGGAGTTGTCAGAATACAATAGTGCAGCGGGGAGGATTCTCCCATCCCCCTCCAATCTGTGGATGGGGGAATTACTTCAGTTTTTTCCTCTCATCCTGCTGGCTGAACGATAAAACTGAACCATGTATGGCCAGCTTTGGAGGGAAGATATATTAACCATCAACTGATCCCCCTGAAGGGGTTAATCTACATATTACCTCCTCTGCCGCCAAATCCAGCAATGTCTCCTCTCTACGTCCTTCCAAATGGAATGTCCTGTATATCTGACATCACTTCCTGTCTGTACCTGACATCACTTCCTGTCTGTATTCCATAGAGACGTCTTGTCTGGGTAGAACTGAGATTACCACCTTGTGGAGATCAGAGGAACTGCAGCTGAAGAAACTTCTCGTAGTGTGAACACGGCTGTTTCATGTATAGAAATGAAGACACTGCAAGCTATTTGAGGAGTCGTGTTAAATTGTATAACAGGAACAGCAAACACAGAACAGGAAACAGGAAGTACAAGCAATGCAATATTACCATAGAGTCACTGTATTTGTATAGTAACTATTTGTATAGTAACTCTATAACACCGGCATTGTGCTGTGTGTGTATGTACTGTATATCCTTCCGCTTTCTATCCTCCGAGTGTGTATGAAGAGGCAGAGCTCTAAGTGTGTATGAAGAGGCGGAGCTCTGAGTGTGTATGAAGAGGCGGAGCTTCTGAGTGTGTATGATGAATCGGAGCCCTGAGTGTGTATGAAGAGGCGGAGCTCTGAGTGTGTATGAAGAGGCGGAGCTCTAAGTGTGTATGAAGAGGCGGAGCTCCTGAGTGTGTATGAAGAGGCAGAGCTCTGAGTGTGTATGAAGAGGCGGAGCTTCTGATTGTGTATGATGAATCGGAGCCCTGTGTATGAAGAGGCGGAGCTCTGAGTGTGTATAAAGATGCAGAGCTCTGAGTGTGTATGAAGAGGCGGAGCTCTGAGTGTGTATGAAGGGGTGTAGCTCCTGAGTGCGTATGATGAGGCGGAGCTCCTGAGTGTGTATGATGAATCGGAGCCCTGTGTATGAAGAGGCGGAGCTTTGAGTGTGTATGAAGAGGCGGAGCTCTGAGTTTGTATGAAGAGGCGTCGGAGGAGGAGTCTAGGAGGTAGACTGACAGAAAGCGCAGCTGACTTGCAGGAGTGAGCGAGGAGGATCCAGTTCCTTTGCCATCGGAGGTGAGGAGAGTGTGAAGGATGTTGGTGACTCTGGTAGATGAAAAGCTGGGAGTCATATTGCTCTGGTGAGTGGGGAAGCACCACTAAGGGGGCGCCCTCACCATCACGTGTGTAAGAGGTGGAAGAAGGCGTGGCTACACTACAGCTGGCACAGTTTGGAGCACCGAGAACTTTACACCTTATTAACTTTTCATTGATTGGTGGATTTTTTATTTTTTTTAATAAGTTCATTGAAATAGATGCAAAGTGGAAGCAGTGGACTTGCAGAGAACACTATATTGAGCACAAAATATTGTATCATTACATACATTTTTTTACAGGTTTCTACTTTAATATACCAGCAAACATTATAAGATTACTGAAGTAGGTGTAAAGTGGAAGCAGTGGATCTGCAGGGAACAGCATCTTGATCACAAAGCACTTTATGTTGTATATGAATTTGCACATGGATCAGTTTACTTCATTTATTGATAAACACCATAAGATCAGTGAAGTAGGTGTAAAGTGGAGGCAGTAGATCTGCAGAGAATATTATTTGAGCCCCTAGCACTCTATATATGAATGTCTCCACATATTTTAGTGTATTTGTGATGATTTATGTGCACACACAATAGGACAGCGCTGTGACACATAATGCTCTTCTAGGTGATAAAGGGAATACTTACCTTTGTTACAGCAGCAGTCCGGTATAAGTTATTTCTGTAGGTATTTGAGTTGTTACACATAGCGCAGGTTTTATTCTATTTATATTGGTGACATAATTGCCCAAATCTGGGGATCAGGAGCCATTTCCACCCTTTACTCTCGGCTGGGGATCTTTGTATCCATATAACAGATGTTCTACATGACTAAATCTGACATCAATTTTACTGCAAAATCAAAGGGGCCAAAATGTCCCCTCCCCCCGAGCAGTAATATATTTCTATCCCCCTTGGAGGGAGTGGAGATGACCCCATCTATAAGGATATACAGTACATACACACAGCACAAGGCCATGTTCACACTATGAGACGTTTCTGCAGTTCCTCTGAGCTCCACAAGATGGTGATCTCACCTCTACCAAGATAGGAAGTCTCTATGGAAGACAGGAAGTGATGTCAGACACAGACAGGAAGCTCCGGGTGAGAGGTGAGTCGGGAGGAAGTAGAGAGAAGACATTGCTGGAAAAGCAGCAGAGGAGGTAATAAGATCTTATTTTCTATTTACACCCAGTAACCCCCCGTCATGTCCGTCCTCTTCCTCCATAGTCACTGTAATGTCTTTTATCTCCAGCAGATGATGCTACACACATATATAGTGTGGATATGAAGATTAACCCCTTCAGGGGGATCAGTTGATGATTAAAGAGGGAGTCCACCTAAAGAAAAGCATTGCGGCGTCACTTCCCGGTTCCCTAGTGCGCATCGTAAAGCATTGTGGCTTCACTTTCCGCTTGTATGTCCCCTCCTGGGACCTGTGTGTTTCCTTGGAGACAACGGGGGGTGCGGGAAGGGGCGTGACTCCTGTCTATTCCCGGATGTGGGTGGAGATATCTGTATTAGACGGGTATCTGCACCCCCCTCCCCCCTGAAAGGTGCCAATTGTGGCACCGGAGGGGGGAGGAATCAGATGAGCGGAAGTTCAACTTTTCGGTGCTTTAATATATCTTCCTCCCAATGCTGGCCATACATGGTTCAGTTTTATCGTTCAGCCAGCGGGATGAGAGGAAAAAACTCAAGTGATTCCCCCATCCACACATTGGAGGGGGATGGGGGAATCCTCCCCGCTGCACTATTGTATTCCTCCCCTCCCCCTCATCTCCTTCATTATGTAAGTCATGCTGAGATAATCTCCCATTGGCTGAGCAATATTCTTATTTGTCTCTGAGCTCCTTCTTGCTATTCCTCGTCCTGCCTGTTGTTTCCTTGGATTGATTTTCTGTGTAGTGACCCCGGCTTCATCTCTTGGATGCGCTCGTCTGTTGCTTGTCCTGACCTTTATCCTGATTCCTGGATCTCCTCCTCCTCTCACACCCAACATAGAGAATGGAATTTGTGATCCAGAAGGCCACATTTTACGAGACTCCCGGACCCCAAGAATCATAGTGAACACTAAACTGTCCAGATTAAATATTTTCCCACTGGGGACCATAGTGCTTAACCACTTCAGCCCCTGGAAGGATTTGTCCCCTTAATGACCAGGCCGTTTTTTATGATTCGGCACTGCGTCGCTTTAACTGACAATTGCGCGGTCGTGCGACGTTGTACCCAAACAAAATTGACAACGATTTTCCCCCACAAATAGAACTTTCTTTTGGTGGTATTTGATCACCTCTGCATCTTTTTTTTTCACAAAGAGCAACAATTTTGAAAAAACAAAACTATTTTTCTTTTACTTTTTGCTATAATACATATCCTAAAAAAATATAAAAAACAAATGTATTCCTCAGTTTAGGCCGATATATTCTTCTAAATATTTTTGGTAAAAAAAAAATCGCGGGCGTATATTGATTGGTTTGCGCAAAAGTTATCGCCTCTACAAAATAGGGGATAGATTTCAGGACCTTTTATTTATTTTTTATTGCTTTTACTACTAATGGCGGCGATCTGCAATTTTTTTTTTTTTTTTTTTTTTTTTTTTTTACGGGACTGCGACATTGCGGCGGACAAATCTGACCCCAAATGACACTTTTTGGAGAGCAGTGACATTATTACATTGATCAGAGCTATAAAAATGTACTGATCAATGTAAAAATAACACTGTCAGGGAAGGGGTTAACACTAGGGGGCGATCAAGGGGTTAATATAAAGTGTATAAGAACAATCTAATGTGCAACAATTATAACAAATAAAAATAATAATAAATAACCACCACACACATTTTACACAGTTCTATTATTATACGGGAGGTACAGTGGTGTAGTGGGTAGCGCTCTCGCCTAGCAGTAAAAGTTGCTGTAGTGTCGCTGGTTCGATTCCCAACCTCGACACTCCCTGCCTGCAGTTTGCATGTTCTCCCTGTGCCGGCGTGGGTTTTCTCCCACACTACAAAGACATGTTGGTAGACAGGTGCGCCGTCAATAAATTTGTTTTGTATTAAAATGAATTCATATTTTGTAATTCGTGTCTAAAATAATATTTGGATTCGTACGAAATACGAATTTGCATTAGGTTTGTAAAATTTTCGTAAAAATAACGAATGTTCGCTATGAATTTATCATTGAGGGGCTCCCACCATCCCTGTGCTGTGATGACTTCCTGGGTTTTTTAACTTCATCATAACGAATAATCGTAAGTAACGAACATTCTTATTTTGTCCGATTCTGAATCTCCCATCTACCAGTACCAGTGTCCCACTCCCATATTATAAAAGGTCATTTTCCCAACCCCCACTCAGCAGCAGGAGAAAACCTCTGATTGGTCGACAAAACACCAGTCACGTTTCCGTTGTAACGGAATTTGGATCCGAAATTCTTATACAAAATTTCGTATTTCATACAAAATTCGGAAGCATCGCAATTCGTATTTTGGATCCTCCCAAATGTACAAATTTACAGAAATTCGTATGAATTTTCGATTCGTACAAAACTAATCGCACATGTCTCCATGTTGGTAGGTTAATTAGATGCTGTCTAAATTGGCCCTAGTGTATGAATGTGAGTTGGGGACCTTAGATTGTAAGAGGGTAGGGACCGATGTGAATGTACAATGTATATGTAAAGCGCTGCGTAAATTGATGGCGCTATATAAGTACCTTAAAATAATAATAATAATAGTGCAGCGCTGTATAACCTATATATCATTCTTTGAAACACCAATAAATAAAATGGAAATAACTAAATGCAATATTCCCTACAGTGTATTCTTATATACGTAATTAAAAGCACAGGGCAAGCAGTCCATATATATAAGATTTCATGTGTTAAATAACATCAGTGTTGATAGAGAACTAGTTTATATCAAATTTGTGTGAGACCATCCCCCGCTGTGCTCATCTGTCCTCATTGGGACCAGCATCATGTGCACACCACCACCAGACAGATTCAGTGTGTGAGACCATCCCCCGCTGCAGGGCCGTCTTTTTGCATAGGCACGCTGGGCAGTTGCCTAGGGGCCCCACCTGTCCAGCGACTCCAGCCAAGGCCGGACTGGCCTACCGGGATACCAGGAAATTTCCTAGTAGGCCATCTGCCTTGGGGCCGATTTGAGTTGCAGCTTCAGCGCTCCGCTCTTTCCATCTCTCCTCCTCCTGTGTATCACGGAGCTGGCTGGGTCTGTGTTCGCCGGCCGCGCTGTAACAAGGTCCCGCTCCCCTAGACCGGCTTGCGTAATAGTAAATTGAATCAGTGTTCCGCCTATCACACGAGCCTGTCTAAAGGGGCGGGAACTTGTTACAGCACGATGGGCACAGTAATGCTGCATTCATGGGCACAGTGAGGCTGCAATGGTGGGCACAGTGAGGCTGCATTCATGGGCACAGTGGGGCTGCAATGGTGGGCACAGTGAGGCTGCATTCATGGGTACAGTGAGGCTGCAATGATGGGCACAATGAGGCTGCATTCACGGGCACAGTGATGCTGCAATGGTGGGCACAGTGAGGCTGCATTCACGGGCACAGTGAGGCTGCATTCTCAGGCACAGTGAGGCTGCAATGGTTGATGGGCAATGGTGCGTGATTGTGTAGACAGAGCCCAGTGCATTGTATTGCCCGGGGGCCTATAATGCTCTTAAGATGGCACTGCCCCACTGTGCTCATCTGTCCTCACTGGGACCAGTATCATCTGCACACCACCACCAGCCAGATTGCCGGCTCACCTCACAGATGAGTATAAAAAACTCAAATAATGGTCACTCTTTTGCTCCTTCACGATCTCTCTCATCCATGCCAAAACAGCCGATCCTCCTACGCTCTCCCCACTGGGTGCTTGTGCTGATAACTTCACATAGATTTCATTCAGGAAACTCTCTCCTTCTCTGTCCGCCTACAGCTCAGCTCCGCTTCTCTCAAATCCCTCATTGACATGCAATCACAAACATAGACTCCATAGTGATCTCTGCTTGTTACTTTATGAAAACAGCCCTAAAACAGGCACATTTACAAGATCAAAGATTTAAAACAGCATATGTCTTAACTGTGTTCTAACTGTAGGGGGGATGGGCTACCAGTGACATGACAGAGATCACTTTTCCTGATCACTGGAAACAATAGATCTCTGACATGTCACTAGGCAGAACGGGGAATGCCTTCTTTACATTCTGCCTGTGTACAAGGCAATCGCGGGTTACCGGCGGAGATCGAATCCACCCGACCCGCGGGCACACTCCCACAATGTGCAGGAACGGCGATTTGCTCAGGAGAGACAACCTGCCACCGTATAATTGTGGCGGGCGGTTGGCAACTAGTTAAATACATACTTACCTTCATATTACCTCCTGATATCCTCATCCCATTATTGTACAACCAATACAGATAATTCTCTGTTATCTGTCTACAGGGAAACCTTCATAGATGACGGCACCAATGAGGATGGAGGAGGACCGGAGTCACATGACTGAGAAGATACTAAACCTCACCCTAGAGATCATCTACCTGCTGACTGGAGAGGTGAGGAGGATTCTGGGAGGTCACATGACATCACTCTTATCTCTATTAATAAAACACAGACCTGACCGGAGAGGCGAGGAGGATTCTGGGAGGTCACATGACATCACTCTTATCTCTATTAATAAAACACAGACCTGACCAGAGAGGTGAGGAGGATTCTGGGATTCTAACATGATATTCCTATTGGTTCCCCAATACAGAGATTTCCTCTTGTGAAGTCAGGTGATCATATGACCATCACAGTCCCTCCATGTGACTCCCTAAAACCTGAGAGACACAACATGGAGAAGATTCTAGAAGTCACCAAGAAGATGATGGAGCTGCTGACAGGAGAGGTGAGCGGTGCTGGGAATTCTGGGACATTATCCAGTAACAGACAAGGGATGTGTCTGGATGGTGACTGTATCATTGTGTGTGTCAGGTTCCTATAAGGTGTCAGGATGTCACTGTCTATTTCTCCATGGAGGAGTGGGAGTATTTAGAAGGACACAAGGATCTCTACAAGGACGTCATGATGGACAATCAGCCGCCCCTCACATCACCGGGTAAGAGGAGACTTTATTGTAAAGGAGAGAGCAGTACGGAGGGTCCACCTAGATCCCCCATCATCTGATAAACACATAGAAACAATGTATTCAGTCAGTGTATGTGTTTCCTACAGATGGATCCAGTAATGGGAACCCACCAGAGAGATGTCCCCGTCCTCTGTATTCTTGGGATTCCACACAGGAAGATCACACCATCCCCCACCATCATCAGGTAGATGATTGACAATTATTGGTAGTTCTGATTTATACACAGAATTTTTGTTACATTGAATGTTTTATTATATATTCAGAGTGGAAACCTCGGGGATGATAATATTGATGTTAAAGAAGAGTATAAAGAGGAGGATGAGGAGTATGGGGTGATGGAGGAGTTTTCAGAAGGACACAAGGATAAGATGGAGCCACCAAATACCAGGAACCCACCAGAGAGATGTCCCCGTCCTCTGTATTCCCGGGATTCCACACAGGAAGGTCACACCATCCCCCACTGTTACAAGGTTGGTAGGACAGAGATTATCAAACACACTTATAGAGATGTGTGGATTTTTTATGTGATGTCACAATAATAAATCTTATATTTTACAGATGATATTCTCTCTCATTTTCTTGATTTAGAGTGGAGATCCAATCGATATAGAATTTGAGGTTAAAGCAGAAGAAGAAGAGAGGTATGTGAGGGATGATCAGCAGTCTATGGAGGAGGATGGAATAACGGGGACATTTATAGAGGAGGACACTCCTACAGAGATCAGTACAGGTGGGTCATTAACACTAAATACATTCCTCCACTCATACTGCTCACTGATTGGTCCACTTTCCTGAGCTGTGTTCCCCATCCTGTATTCCTGTATTTCTCTTGGATAATCTTCCTTCTCTGTGCTGCAGACACAATTTATGTATCTAGACTGGATTTATGGAGATTCTGGGGTTCAGTTGGCAGCAAAATGTTAATTTTCACCATAGATGTTGCTCTACCTAGGTACCTTGGGCATGTGCTTTGGGTCTTCTACCTCAGTCCAGTCTTCATCTTGGTTGTTCTCCCCCCATCCTCAATCTCTGACCTCTGGTGGGGCTCAGCCCCGCTGTTATTCATGACTAAATCATGGACTAAATAAGGAAGTGCAGGACTTCTTGTGTTGGGAAGATGGCAATGAGTGATAGAGGGGGTGGGGACACTCGTCCTATAATCCCCTCATCACTGTCACTCCTATAAAAGACAGTTCTCGTTGTTTCCTCACTCTCTGACTAAGGTCCATGAATAAAGAAAGGAACTGGTAGGAGATCAGAGGACCCATTTACTAGTTACCTTGAGGGGGGAATTGTAAGGTCCTCAGAGACAAAGCTGCCTGATGTGGGCGGAGTCCTGGTTTAGGGGAACCAATCTGCTCATGTCTAGTAATAATCTTTTTATTTCTATTTTAGTAGATGGACGGGAGATGAGGAAAACCTCAGAGGATTGTCTCACTTTGTCTCCAGACTGTAAAGTAGAAGATGAGGACATCACACAGTATAGTCCAGGAGAAAACCCGACTACCTCAAATGTCCACCCGGCACCACACAGTGTAGATGGACCATCGTATTCCTCTTATCCTGAGGAACCTCAGACTGTGAGGCACGGGGCCGTCCTTCCAACAGAGAAGAGCTTTTCCTGTACTGAGTGCGGGAAGTGTTTCCCTTCTAAATCCAAACTTAATAGGCATAAAAGATCTCACACAAGGGAAAAGCCGTATTCCTGTCCTGAGTGCGGAAAAAGTTTTTTACAGAAGTCCTATCTTTACAGACATCAGAGATCTCACACGGGGGAGAAGCCGTTTTCCTGCCCTGAGTGTGGGAAGTGTTTTTCACAGAAGTCCAGTCTTTACACACATCAGAGATCTCACACAGGGGAGAAGCCATTTTCCTGTCCTGAGTGCGGGAAATGTTTTCCAGTGAAGTCCGATCTTTACACACATCAGAGATCTCACACGGGGGAGAAACCGTATTCCTGTCCTGAGTGCGGGAAATGTTTTTCACAGAAGTCCAGTCTTTACACACATCAGAGATCTCACACAGGGGAGAAGCCATTTTCCTGTCCTGAGTGCGGGAAATGTTTTTCACAGAAGTCCAGTCTTTACAAACATCAGAGATCTCACACGGGGGAGAAACCATTTTCCTGTCCTGAGTGCGGGAAATGTTTTTCGCAGAAGTTTGATCTTAACACACATCAGAGATGTCACACGGGGGAGAAGCCATATTCCTGTCCTGAGTGCGGGAAATGTTTTTCACAGAAGTCCAATCTTGACACACATCAGAGATCTCACACGGGGAGAAGCCGTATTCCTGTCCTGAGTGAGGGAATTGTTCCTCACTGAAGTCCTGTCTTCCTGTACATCAGGGACCCCACACAACCCTCGAGGTGTATTAGTGCCTTGATTGCGGGAAATGTCTTCTATATGAATGTTGCTGGACATCACAGCTCTCATGTGGGGAAGAAGCACACCCTGATATACACCTCAGATATACTCCATGGCTGATCTTCATCATGTAAGAAACAGTTGATAAGGAGATCAGAGATCACCAAAGACATGAAAGAAGTGTTGTAAAAATACAATGGATGGGCGGCTCATACAGGTCTGGTAATGTACTTTTATGTCATGGCTTTCTTCCAGGTCCCCACCCATGCATGCGCATGAGAAACCTCCACTGTCATTGGCTGTAGGACAAGTTTGTCAGCAGGTCCCAGCCAATGATATTGCCCCGTACCCTGCTGATCACCTGTAGCCAATGACAAATCACTCCTGTATTTTATTTTATAAACACGGGGAGCTATCTTGTGATTGTGGTGATTATACTCACAGTGTGGTGTTCTCTTCTCTTCCTGAACCGAAAAGGACTCAGGAAGAGAAGAGAACACCACACTGTGAGTATAATCACCACACTTTACACCCACACACCTTAGATTGGCACATTTAACCCCATTGATTGCCCTCATTCACCCTTTGATCCCCCCTGTCACCCAACCAGTGCCATTAGTACAGCCTCAGTGTACAGTATTTTTCACCAATCGCTGTATAAGGGTCACTTGTTACATCAGATAGTGCCAGGGTCAGCTAGCATTAGATTGCCCTCACACTATCACACTCAGGCTATAGGATCCTGATCACCAACATTACTAGTATAGTGTCTGTATGGATCAATATCCTGATCACCGCCATTACTAGTATAGTGTCTGTATGGATCAATATCCTGATCACCAACATTACTAGTATAGTGTCTGTATGGATCAATATCCTGATCACCAACATTACTAGTATAGTGTCTGTATGGATCAATATCCTTATCACTGCCATTACTAGTATAGTGTCTGTATGGATCAATATCCTGATCACCAACATTTCTAGTATAGTGTCTGTATGGATCAATATCCTGATCACCAACATTTCTAGTATAGTGTCTGTATGGATCAATATCCTGATCACCAACATTGCTAGTATAGTGTCTGTATGGATCAATATCCTGATCATGAACAGAACTATATTAGTGTCCCCCTTAGTATAGTGTCCCTAATAACGCAGCGTTAGCAGGATCAGCCCTTCTGCCCCCCAACAAGTGCAGTGTCAGATCACCGGCACCTCTGATACATTACACACATAACCGCAGTGTTAGCAGAATCAGGCCTGATCTCTTATAGCACTAGCAGGTACGTTTTATTTGTGTAGCACCCTGGAGTTTAGTCAGGGAGCTCCTCACAAATTTACTTGCCAGGAGTCGTTATCCTGGTTGATTGTTAGAGATCTATTGATTTCTCCCTAAGTTTGGCCTTGTTGCACTTTTCTCTTCTACCACTAGGTGGCCGGGCACTTGGTGGGGCTAGATATGAGAAGAACAACCCAAGGTCAGGTTATGGGTATATGGGGTATCTCAGCCAATGGGCAGGGGTTTTCTTGAATCCCTTGGCCTGCTGGGAGAACCTATATATTCGGGTAGAGTCAGTTGATCAGGGTTCTGTGCCACCTGGATGGCTGTCTGGGCGGACGTGTGTTGTGTTGGCCCGGGCTGCTAGGCCAGAGGTTGAGAATATCCCAGGCACATCTGGCTGCTAGGAGAGCAGCGCAGGGTTGGGACTGCAGCTTTCAGTCCAACCAGAAGTGACGGTTCTGATAGCCGGGGGAACCTGTCGTGGTTGGAGGTAGAGGGGAAGCTGTCGCCACAAAGGGACCAACCATCTTATTACCAGGGACAGAGAATTGGGAAACTTCCGGCAGTGATCAAGCCAGGGACCCAACCAGCAGAGGTGACACTTGTAGAGCAGCCTTGTGTGTCAAGCCAGGGACCGAGCAGACCAGTGGAGAGAAGCTTGTAAAGTATCAGGGGTACCAAGCTAGGGACCCAGCAGAGAGGTGGGGGTGACGCTTGAGGAAGATACCACCGTGAAGATTGGAGGAGCTCAAGGGATTCAGAGTCAGTGAATCAAAGGATCTAGTGAGAGACCGGGAGCTCAGTGGGCTGAAGAACTACAAGGAGTGATTGTAGTGAAGCTGAGAGAACTGTTATGCTTTGTTTCTGTTTCTGCTGTCTTTCTGTTAAAGACTGTTGCCATAGGAGACAGCATTCCTGCACGTGCAGATGTGGCATCTTGCTGAGTGCCTTTCCCTGCAGGGCTGTCCTCCTATGGAAGTCTCGGAGCCTGCTAATTAATCTTGCAACTACTCAAGGGTGTCCTGGCCCTAACCATCTTTCCCCCAAAAAGTTTGTAAGAGAATTAAACATCTCTTGCATTCAAGAAGTGTCTGGCGCCCAAAAACTTTCACCTTGCACTAGGGGTGCAACGGATCAAAAAACTCACGGATCAAGTCGATCCTCGGATCAGAGTCACAGATCGGATCATTTTTCGGATCAGCAAATAATAATTGAATTTGCAAAAACCTGTGAAAATTCCGCCACCATATAGTCCCCACTGTAATATCCACAATATCCCCACTGTAATATCCACGTCATCTCCCCCACTGTAATATCCACGCCATCTCCCCCACTGTAATATCCACATCCTCTCCCCCACTGTAATATTGTCTGAGTATCGCAGGGTATCGCAGAGTATTGGCAGGGTATCGCAGAGTATTGGCTGGGTATCGCAGAGTATTGGCTGGGTAATGCAGAGTATCGCAGAGTATTGGCTGGGTAATGCAGAGTATCGCAGAGTATTGGCTGGGTAATGCAGAGTATCGCAGAGTATTGGCTGGGTAATGCAGAGTATATGCTGGGTAATGCAGGGTATATGCTGGGTAATGCAGGGTATATGCTGGGGAAATGCAGGGTATATGCTGGGTAATGCAGGGTATTGGCTGGGTAATGCAGAGTTTGTTTACATTGTAAACAGTGGCCGGGTGTACCAAGATGGCCGCCGCTCCGGAGCTAGGCTGAAGCCGCAGCCTTTCCTAAGGCCGCCGGGTGTACCATGATGGCCGCCGCCGCTCCGGAGCTAGGCCGAAGCCGCGGCCTTTCCTAAGGCCGAGGCCGCGGATCGCGGGGTGTGCCGATCCGAACGGGGTGACCCGTTAGGATCACGGATCGGCGCCGATCCGTTGCACCCCTACCTTGCACCCACTATGCCTCACAACCAACCATATACAGAAGGATATCGGCTATCTCTGGCCCTGGAGGTTCTCATTAGACTGAAGGAGGCCGGAGACCTTGCTACATTTGTAGTAGTTTAAGCAGTTCCTGACAGCCAGGAGCTCTTTTTCCCGTGAGTCACACTAGGTATCTGTGAATTTAGTGGCCAAAATGTCCCAACAAAGGTACTCTAGTGAAGAGGCCTACAGGATTCTGAGTATGACATCTGAGAGTGAAGGAGAAGTCCTCACTGACAGAATCAGGCTCTGAATATGAACCTATAGAGAGCAGCGGCACCCTGACAGGGAGCTCAGGGGATGGAGGAGAGGTACCTGCCAAGGTCAGCTGCAAGTTTGGTTAATGTGATGAGGGGCGCTGATTAACTAAATAAATATTGCCACTTCTCAGTGATAAATATCAATGATAAATAATAGACAAAAATGAATTGGAATCACCCAAAACCACAAGATGCATCCATTTTACATGAGATAGTGCTTAACAATTAAAAAAGTGCAGTCAAAAGTGCTTTACAAGTCCTGAACATATACTGTCTTCAATTATGGAAGAAAGTTACATTCAGAGTTGCCTATGCCCGGCACTGGGGCTATTGCGCTCGTAATAGGATGGAGAATCCGCTTCAGGCACCTCTGAATGTAAGCAGCCATTTGGCATCTGTTTTTATTCACTTTATTTTAATAAATGGGATTATACTATTTCGATCTTTGCATCCTTTTTATATAATACTCCGGCTACCCTTATTGGTGGAGAGGAGGTGGTCATTCCCCACGCAGTCCATTCCGGTTATGGCCTCAAGTGATTTCTTGCACAAGGCTTATTTGACCTTTTTCTAATCATTAAGGTCAACAACTTCTGGTAAGGAGATATCCATTTCAGAGCACATTTGGGGGTACAGTGCAGCCGGTGGAGGTGGTCTATTTGCACAGCGGAAGCAGCACATCTTTATATGTTCATTCACACTTTGCAATAGAATCTGCACAGAGAACTTTCTTCCATGATTGAAGACAGTATATGTTCAGGACTTGTAAAGCACGTATGACTGCACTTTGTTAAGCACTAGCTCATGTAAAATTGCAATTCCAATTCATTTTTGTCTGTTTATCAGTTGTGAGTATATTATTTATCACTGAGAAGTGGCAATATTTATTTTGTTAATCAGCGCCCCTCATCACATTTACCATACTTACTCTAGAATTTTTTAATCTAGCACGGGGGATAGCAGCTATAGTCTTTTCTTTTAGTACGCACTTAAAGTATTTGTCTTTGGCGCGAGGATTTCATTTATTTTTCACTAAGGTCAGGTGTACCCAACCCCGGGTAGCTGAAGTGCTAGGAACACTTGATTTGTCTAATATGCAGCAGGATGCCAGTACTAGTGCCGCACTACCTTTTGGTGAGCTGGCAGGTACCAGCGGCCTAGTACATCCTAGTCTTTTACATACCAGGACAAAAGTATTTTGTGATGACCTGGCGAGTCCTAAAAATGCAGTCCAAGCTGGTGAGGTGACTAGCACTAGTAGCATCCTGCAGACACCAAGAATTTGACCACAGACCCATAGAGCCCATAGTGTTCTTCCAGATGTGCTTGCAAATGCTGATTGGCAGCCCACAGATTGTGCAGCGCTCCGAACTTCCCCCGTTCACTGCCCATGGAAGCAGCAAATTTACCAACTCCCCTAGATTTTATTTTTTAAATGTTTTTCACAGGAAAATCTGTATCGATCGATTGTGAGCTGAAGGAATTTATACACACAACCATACATCGCCACAAACCCAAATTAAACTCTTGCAAGGCAATTCCCATGGAGACCTATCAAGGTTTATAAATGTAAAACTTTTTTGGGCCTAACACCCAACATGGGCATTACTAAAAAGAATGAGTTGTGGTCATATTGTCCAGAGATCTGATTCATCAAATGCCCGTGTTCTCTGCTTCAATGGTCAAGCATAGATATGAGACGATAATGCTTTTAGTGATCACACACTTTGTTGTCCTCGGGGTGACCCTGAATATGATCAGCTTTACAAAATTCTGCCCCTCATAAACTACCTCTCCCAGAAATTTGCAGATGTGTATATGGCCCAACAAACCATCTATGTAGATGAGGCCATCATACATTTCATTGGCCACCTTGGAGGGTGGGGGGCAACCGCAACCGATAAAAGTGATCTTACGGTAAATCTGCCGCAGAGACCACTTTTATTTTAAAGAGAAATGCATGCTGTCCTTGAAAAAAAATGGTTTATGGCAGCCTTACATCAATAGTATGTAAACTCTTGGAGGGGATGATTAGGGACTATATATAAGATTTTAGTAATGAGAACAGTATCATTAGCAGTAATCACAATGGATTCATGAAGAATTGTTCTTGCCAAACCAATCTACTAACCTTCTATGAGGAGGTGAGTTGCCATCTAGATAAAGGAAGGCCCGTAGATGTGGTGTATCTGGATTTTGCAAAAACATTTGACACAGTTCCCCATAAACGTTTACTGTACAAAATAAGGTGCGTTGGCATGGACCATAGGGTGAGTACATGGATTGAAAACTGGCTACAAGGGCGAGTTCAGAGGGTGGTGATAAATGAGGTGTACTTGGAATGGTCGGAGGTGGGTAGTGGGGCCCCCCAGGGTTCTGTGCTGGGAACAATCCTATTTAATTTGTTCATAAACGACCTGGAGGATAGGGATGGGGTAAACAGTTCAATCTCTGTTTTTGCGGACGATACTAAGCTAAGCAGGGCAATAACTTCTCCACAGGATGTGGAAACATTGCAAAAAGATCTGAACAAATTAATGGGGTGGGCAACTACATGGCAAATGAGGTTCAATGTAGAAAAATTTAAAATAATGCATTTGGGTGGCAAAAATCTGAATGCAATCTATACACTGGGGGGAGAACCTCTGGGGGAATGTAGGATGGAAAAGGACCTGGGGGTCCTAATAAATGATAGGCTCAACAATGGCATGCAATGCCAAGCTGCTGCTAACAAAGCAAACAGAATATTGGCATGCATTAAAAAGGGGATCAACGCCAGAGATAAAACGATAATTCTCCCGCTCTACAAGACTCTGGTCCGGCCGCACCTGGAGTATGCTGTCCAGTTCTGTGCACCAGTCCTCAGGAAGGATGTACTGGAAATGGAACGAGTACAAAGAAGGGCAAAAAAGCTAATAAAGGGACTGGAGGATATTAGTTATGAGGAAAGGTTGCGAGTACTGAACTAATTCTCTCTGGAGAAGAGACGCTTGAGAGGGGACATGATTTCAATTTACAAATTCCGTACTGGTGACCCCACAATAGGGAGAAAACGTTTTTGCAGAAGGGAGTTTAACAAGACATGTGGCCACTCATTAAAATTAGAAGAAAAGAGGTTTAACCTTAAACTACATAGAGGGTTCTTTACTGTAAGAGCAGCAAGGATGTGGAATTCCCTTTCACAGGTGGTCGTCTCAGCGGGGGGCATTGATAGTTTCAAAAAACTATTAGATAATCACCTGAATGACCGTTACATACAGGGATATACAATGTAATACTGACATATAATCACACACATAGGTTGGACTTGTGTCTTTTTTCAACCTCTTCTAATTTGTAACTATGTAAGCTAGCTGCTGCCATAACAATGGTATTTAGCATCAAAGTACCGACGTACAGATACAGCAATTTGCGTGAAGTGGTTAAAGGGTAACTCCACATGCGTGGGGAAAAAAGCAACTAAAGAAAAAATAATATAGCGCATATAATTGCGACACTAATATTGTAATTGAATGTTATTAAAAATTACCTTTACTTTTCAATCTGCAGCCAATGTAATTTTCTGAGAATACATTGCAATATGGCTACCTGGAGTTGTCCTGTACACAGAGTGTGTACTGATTGTTATAATCCTTGATTGTGATAATCCTTGCAATGTACACATATCACCCAGAGGGGAATGATTTTTTCTCAACAAATGTGGAGTTACGCTTTAACCATTGTAATTTACATTGCAGGAACACCAATCAGCTTCAGCACTGATCTGTTTATTCTGACAGCAGCAGGATGTTGCTCTCAGAATACATACATCCGTGCCTGCAGCACTGCAGGACGAGATTTCTCATCCACAGTTTAAAAAAATGTGCATGCCCAAGCATGCGGGGCCTGTGTGGTCAGTGAGTGGATTGCTCCTTTGCTTCAGCGTATATTTTTTTCACTTTTTTGGTATAGATTTCAGTTTAAAAAAAGGTTGTTGTTTTATTGAGTTAATCTCATATCGTTATTGTGTTTTATTGTTAACCATTGTTTGCTTTAGAGCAGGGGTCTCAAACTCAAATTACCTGAGGGCCACAAGTCAAGTTTTCATATCTCATGGGGGCCGCATGCACACTTCAAAAACAACAGTACTGGTGTCAGCGGGCGCATTATTAACCCCCAGCACTGGTGTCAGCGGACGCATTGTTAAACCCCAGCACTGATGTGAGTGCATTATTAACCCCATCACTGGTGTCAGCAGATGCATTATTAAACCCCAGCACTGGTGTAAGCGGATGCATTATTAAACCCCAGCACTGGTATCAGCGGACGTATTATTAAACCCCAGCACTGGTGTAAGCGGACACAGTATTAAACCCCAGCACTGATGTCAGTGGATGCATTATTAAACCCCAGCACTGGTTTCAGCGGACGCATTATTAAACCTCAGCACTGGTGTTAGTGACACATTATTAAACCCCAGCACTGGTGTCAGCGGACACATTATTAAACCCCAGCACTGATGCCAGCGGATGCATTATTAAACCCCAGCACTGATGTTAGCGGATGCATTATTAACCCCAGCACTGGTGTCAGCGGACGCATTATTAAACTTCAGTACTGGTGTCTTTGTCTACAAAAAGAGGTCATTTGGGGGGATGTTTTTACTGTAGATGAAATGTGTAAGTTCTGTATATAATTGTATTCTATTTTGTATGTATTGCACACAGCACTAATAAAGTTTTCATTACATGTTTGCATTCTTTCGAGTCCTTTTTAGAATTAGCCTGCCTATGTTACGCCCCTTGTAACCTTACAAGTACAATTGTAATATTAATGTGATACCTATGTAATCATGTGTATAAAAACCTTCAATTGCATCATAATAAAACACAACAGTTATTTGGAAAGATGCGGAGGGTCTCATTTGTATCTGTTCCCTACTGCAGTAGTTATTATTAATTTGGAACCACTAATCAATATGAGGATAGGAGTTGCCTATAAATAAAATTCCATATTAGATGGCAAGCTTTGCCTAGGAGGTGATTTACAGGTGACCCTGAGAATCCAAAACGAGGAGCTTGAGACGATCCGGGAATTTCTGATAATCAGCCTTTTGCTTACATTTGAGTTATCCCTGATTGGTAAGACATTTTTGGGACAAAGGGTACCTATTTTACTCCCCTTAATCAAACTGTATTGATTGGTGGCTATATGCTATTTTGTCACTGTCTACTCTCCATCAGAGTGTTCACAGGTATATGTAGTACACATCTGCTAGATAAAGTAGTTTAGAGGCAAGCGGGTATAGGCACAAGTAGAGAAGAGAGAAGACTGGCTAGTCATTATGGGCATTAAATTAAGTAAGGGAATGAAGGGTAAGAGACCCTCAAAAAAAAGGCTTAACTTAGAGGTGAGATAGAACCTGTGATGGACTCCGGACACCCCAACTGGGTATCTCCACCAAGAAGCTGCTTCCCAAGCTCTGGAACACGAGACCAGTGGATCTGGCTATAGTTACCCCAAGAACTAGACAGCACCAGTCTTGGAGTAAACCAGAATAAGAACTGTTTATTTGAACAAGAATACAGGCTTTTATACACTTAAAAAGGAGGTCACTCACCACATTAACCATGACCCAAAAATATTTAGCCAAAACACCACACAATGGTTTAGCTAATGAGCTACAGCTGACTCATGACTAATCCCATCACAAAGGATCCTTAATTAGCCACCTGGATGATTCAGATGTCTTATTGCAGATCAGACTTGGAGACTGCAAGCTCAGAAGGTAGAATAGACATTAACCTAAGTATATGTAGCACCTTCTACTTTAGGTAGGTGCTAGAAGTAGTTTTTTTTGGAAACAGCAGGTCAATTTAGGCAGGCCTAGCTGGAGGCTAGGCTTGTTTGTTTTGATCTATGTGGGCTGAGAGTGGCCTAGAGCAGAGCTGGTGACTCACAGGCAGCATCACCTCACTGTCACCTCCATCTTTCTTCTGGAGGATTCTAGAAGGAAGGAGGAGCTGTCCAGAGTGCCTCAGGAGCCCTGACCAATCCCCAACTAGGATTGGTAGGGGGCAGGCCTCCTTGAAATACCCAGGGTCAGCCCACCTGGGGCGGAATTTTTTGGGTGGAAGAAATGGAGATGAAGCACTAGGTTGTCTGGGCCTTTGAGGGCGATCTCCAGTCTTGGGGGTGACCTTGGGCCTGGGTGTTCTGGTGCAGGACAGAGGCCTTTCCAATAAGTGAGAAGGATCAGGACAGGAGGCACCAGCAGAGGAACTAAAGAGGACAACAGGAGCAAGTGTTGCCTGGGCAAGTCTCCAGGAGGGAACCATCAGTCGCAGCCAGGAGGGCTAGTGAGTGACAGACACAGTCGGGAGGTCCGGGGAGGCATGCCTGAGAGGACTGGTGAGCAGTCTGGGATGGGTGAAGAGCCAGCTGGAAGGACTGTGGGGTCATGGCAGTGGAGTTTGGGCAGCTGCAGCCAGGAGAGCTGGCAGGGCCTGAAGGGGACTAGCTGGGAGCAGTAGTCCACAATAGGGCAGCTAGCACCAAGGACTTTGTCATTATTTCTCCTACATTAACCACTGCAGCCCCAGAAGATTTGGCTGCTCAATGACCAGGCCATTTTTTGCGATTCGGCACTGCGTCACTTTAACTGACAATTGCACACTTGTGCAACTATTTACCCAAACAAAATTGATGTCCTTTTTTACTACAAATAGAGCTTTCTTTTGATGGTATTTGATCATCTCTGCGGTTTTTATTTTTTGCTCTATAAACAAAAGAAGCGTGTCAATTTTTAAAAAACAATCAATAGTTTGTACTTTTTGCCATAATAAATATCCCCATTTTTTTTTCAAAAAAGCTCATTTATTTCCTCAGTTTGGACTGATATGTATTCTTCATATTTTTGGTAATAAAAATCGCAATAAGCGTATATTGTTTGGTTTGCGCAAAAATTATAGCGTCTAAACAATAGGGGAAAGATTTATGGCATTTGTATAATTATTTTTTTTTTTTTTTTACTAGTAATGGTGGTGATCAGCGATTTTTATTAGGACTGCGACATTATGGCAGACAGATCGGACACTTTTAACACATTTTTTGGGACCTTTGACAATTATGCAGCGATCAGAGCAATAAAAATGCACTGATTACCGTGTAAATGTCACTGGCATGGAAGGGGTTAACACTAGGGGGTGATCAAGGGGTTAAAGTCATTGTAAGCCTTTGTTTTTTTTTTAATTTAAAATAACAAACATGTCATACTTACCTCCACTGTGCAGCTCATTTTTCACAGTGTGGCCCCCAATCTTTCTCTTCTGGGGTCCCTCGGTGGTTCTCGCGGCTCCTCCATGCATCAAATAACCCCTAGGAGAAACGCTCTCCCGGGGGGTTACCTTGCGTGCGCGCTCCCGAGTCCAGCATTCGGTGTCCATAAACGCAAATGCCGGCCGCCCCTGCTATCAATCTTTCCAACCAAGAGTTGGGGCCCTGTGCAGAAAGGGAAAGGGTGTCTACGCCAAGGGAAATACGGGGCTCAGGTAAGTAAAATGGGGGGCCGGTCACTGCCAGAAGTTTTTCACCGTAATGCATAGGATGAACAAGGGTTTACAACCCCTTTAACTGTGTTCCCTCGTGTGTGTTCTAACTGAAGGGGGAGGGGACTGACCAGAGGAGATGACAGATCATTGTTCCTAGCTAGTAGGAATACATGATTTGTTTCTCCTCTCCTCACAGAACAGGTCCCTGTTCTGGCTCTC
This sequence comes from Lithobates sylvaticus, assembly GCA_028564925.1. Taxonomy (NCBI): domain Eukaryota; kingdom Metazoa; phylum Chordata; class Amphibia; order Anura; family Ranidae; genus Lithobates; species Lithobates sylvaticus. The sequence goes on from CM053036.1 coordinate 114,513,901, forward strand.
GTGCCCGTGATCGCATATGGCTGGCGGTCATCGCGACCATCGGCCATGAGCATCAGCGCCCCCCGTAGTGCAGCGGGCGAGCGCCTTCTATCCCAACATACAGCTACGACAGTTCGCGGGAACGTGCTGACCTGCTACAGTATAATGATGGCGGCTGGCCGACAATAGATTTAAGGGGCCTGTGGCCCCTGCCTGCAATTGGTCAGTGCTAAGACCTAACTGAGTTTGGTGTTGGGCCTAACCATGTGCTAGCAAGTCCTGGGAAGAGAAAAGAGAAGTGTTGTGCAAGAGAGAGAGAGAGTAACAGTCTGCAAGCAAGTGTTGTGCTGGAGGAGACTGGAGTAAGAGAGTGATCTTCCAATTGATCCACCATCTACCAATTGATCTACTAATTTGTTCTGAACATCCCATAATCCCCTTACCCATCCAAGTTCAAATCCCCTCAATAAAATAACAAGAACAATGCACAGGACTGTTCACTGTCTCTGGAGTGATTGAGGAGTAAATGCTGGGCTGGGTAAAGGTGACAGGTGGACCACATCATTCAGCAGCCCCTACGGTGGTACCACTACATTTGGGGGCTCATTCCGGGACACCTGTTTGTGTGACCTGCCAGCCGTTGCCCCTAGTAACCATGGAAGCGAGCTGGGGAATTGCTTTCTTCCATCAGTATTGAGGAAATTGAAACTTGGGAAGGACTTGTGTGCTCTGCCTGCTAGACAGTACCATAATAGTAAGATTACAAATATGCCCAGTGCTCTGCAAATGCTGGACATCTTGAACTGTTGCTCCAACCTCCTGCTATAGACAGTATAGAATGCCTGAGAATGTTTACTGTTGCCCAGGGTGATCGGGTCAACCTGCGGGTGCCTGCAGGCGGGACTGTACTAAAATTGATCCTTTCAGTAGGACACTGGCTTCAAACTTTATTGATGCTACCGGCGGGAACCACCAGAAAAGTCAGCAGTCATCTACTCTCAGTTGCTTGGGCACAGTCGGTGCCGAGTGACATACCTGGACAAGTCCTGCTAGCATCAGCATGCCTGCAAACTTCAGAGTTGTGGCCTAGCGAGTCCCCCGTGAAGAAAGAGGACATCAGAAGAGGAGAAACTGCCTTGACCTGTGGCCTGGCCAGGGACCTGGCGACTGTAAGTACTGCCATGCAGGAGTCTAATTCAGTCCCTGAAGAGCCGGCCAACTCTAAGCCCCTTGCCATCCCAGTCCGGAGGGAGCCAATGTCTTTTTTTTTTTACCTTTACTTTTTTTATTTATACATTTGTTATCGATTACAAAATACAAACACATATTGATTTTCCATACAGATTAAACATATAATAGAGTAACAGAAAAAAAAGACAATCCAATTACTCCCCAGGAACCTCAAGCTGTAAAAGATTAGCCAATGAGTTGTCTATATTACCCATCCCCCCCCCCCCCCGTCCCCAGGTTGCTATATTGTATCAGCCTACTAACTTATATACTCCACCCTCCCCTCCCCGTCTCCCGCTCCTCCGGCCGGACACCGGTTACAGAGGACGGGGGAGGGGGGAGGAAGGACAAAGGATAGAGAGAAGAAAAAAAAAAAAACAGAGAAGGGGGAAAAAAGAGAAGGAAAATAAATAAGCTAAAAAAAGGAAAAAGAGGCATCCAATGGCTAAGTATCATCCTAAGGTCTATTCTCTCTCACCCTGTACAATTTGCAATCCATGGCGACCAAATCTTTATAAATTTCTTGTAATTACCCTGTTTTATAAAGAATACCCTCTCATTACCTATTATTGTTTTTATATTCATACGCCAGGTCTCAACTGATGGAGGTAGCTGCGACTGCCATTGCTGAGCAATCAGCTTTCTGGCTTGGAATAGGCACCTCAAAACCGATTCATCAAAGTTTTTAGTATCGCCACCCCTCTCCATCAACCCCAGAAGGCAGGTTTTGGCTGTTGCCTCTAATTTTATTTTCAAAGTTCTATTGATCTCCTCAATAATATTTGTCCAATATCTAAACAACTTTGGACATTTCCATAACATATGCAAAAAATCACCAGATGCTCCACATCTGGGGCAGCAGTCATCTTCCCGCCATCCCAAGTTTAGCAATTTCTGGGGCGTGTAATATGCTCTATGGAGAAAGAAAAGCTGTGATACCTTGTGCGAGGGAGATATAGATACCCGTGTACCCTGCGCAAGAATTCTATCCCATTCCTCTGTTGTAAGCGAGCCCACTTCTCTCTCCCACTTCTCCCTGCTTTTATTTGGGCCACTGCGGTCTACTGTTCCATCTCCAAGTCTAGCACAGAGCCATGAGATTGATCCTTTGGTTGACCCCCATGACATTATTTGTGACAAAGTAGTAATCTTAGTCCATTTGGGCGCCTGTAGTCCGAACTGTGACTGCACTACGTGCCTGACCTGGAGATACACATAGAACGTATTATTAGGAAGGGAGAATTCCAGCTTCAAGTCAGCAAAAGTTTTTATATTGTCCCCTTGGAATAACTGACTTATTCGGACAAGGCCCTGGTTTACCCATTCCCTCGCCTTACATAGCTTGGCTATCTCCTTTACATTGTTATTATTCCATAAGGGGGCCTGTTCTGATATACCCTGACATCCCAAGATCTTTTTCGACGTTTGCCAAAGTCTGGTTGTTAGATTTATCGTTAAACATCGAGTAGCAAATGAGTTTGCCTCTAGGGCTTCTATAAGTGTACTATGTGGGCATCCTCTCATCATCAAATTAATGCTGGCTCCCCTGGAAATACCTCCCCCTACCAAGTGCTGCAGCTGGGATGCCAAAAAATACAGTCTAGGTTGTGGAATCGCCATCCCCCCCTCCTCGGGTGGAAGCTGTAGCGTCGTCAAGGCAATCCTAGGCTGTCCTCTTTTCCAGATTAAATCTCTGAAAAGAGAATCTATTCTTTTAAACCACTTCTGGCCTATCCATAGTGGAGCATTATGGAGAAGGTACAAAATCTGTGGAAGCCATATCATTTTGAGGAGATTACACCTCCCTGCCACCGAGAGGGGCAAACGACACCAGACATCCGCTTTGGATTTTAATCTCGTCAATAAGGGTAACAAATTCTCCTCAAGATACTGACCCGTATCCCTGGTGATCCAGATCCCAAGATACTTTAACTTCTCTACGATCTTCAAGTCAACTTCTTTGGGTATAAAGTCACCAGGAATCAGGTCCATCGGAAGGAGAGCTGACTTGTCCCAATTAATAAGTAGTCCGGTGATTATTCCGAACTCGCCTACCATTTTTATTACTGCTTTTAGTGAGGTTTGTACATCTCCCAGGTAGAATAGTACGTCATCGGCGAATAACGCTATCTTCTCCTCATGTAATCCCCTTCTAAAACCCCTAATCTCTCGATTAGCTCTTACAGCAATAGCAAACGGCTCTATTGCTAGGGCAAAGAGTAGGGGGGACAGGGGACATCCCTGTCTCGTTCCTCTCTCTAATTGGAACAAGTCAGAATGCTCATCATTGATTTTAATTTTTGCTCTAGGGTTAGTATAGAGCAGTTTCACCCAATTGATGAAGTTCAATCCAAAGCCATATTTTCCCAAAACTCCAAGAAGGTAGGGCCATTCAAGGCTATCAAACGCCTTAGCGGCGTCTAGAGCCATAATGGCCCTAGGTCCTCTATCATCTACTGGAATCTGCATATTCAAGTATGTTCTCCGTATGTTTATGCTGGTTGACCTTGCCGGAATGAAGCCAGACTGGTCAGGGTGAACAAGCTTATGGATGCAGGTATTCAAGCGGGCTGCTAGCACTTTTGCCAAGATTTTTACATCCGTGCATAATAGTGATATCGGACGATAAGAGGAGGGATCGGTTGGATCTTTACCCTCTTTCGGAATCACTACTATTGTGGCTTCCGACATTGATGCCGGCAGGGCCCCAACACTCAATGCCTGCCTCAAAGTCACAAGCAATTCTGGCAGCAGGATCCCACCATATTTTTTATATATTTCGACTGGAAGCCCATCCGGGCCCGGAGACTTTAAATTTGGCATCCCAGCAACAGCACCAGATAACTCCTCAAGTGTAATTGGAGCCTCCATCATGTGCTGATCTGACAATGACAGGGTTGGAATATTTATATTGTCGAAGAAAGCAGCCGTTTCCCCACTCTCGGCTCCCCTCTGGGATTTATATAGGGAGCTGTAGTACTGGGTGAATATTTTCATTATTTCTACAGTATCCGTAGTGAGCTCTCCCTGTGGAGTTCTGGCTGCTAGAACCGTTGAGGGAGACATATTTGTCTTGACCAGTAAGGATAGCATACGGCCCACTTTCTCCCCTTCTCCAAACTTTGACTGTCTCTGAAAAATGTGTTTATCCTCCATATTTCTCATGCTAACGGTTTTGTATAGTTGCTGTTTTTCTAGCCATTTTTCCTGGGCTTCTGGAGATGGATCACTAATATACTGTTGCTCCGCCAACATCGCTGTTTTTTTTGCTTCTTCCTCCCCCTGTCTCGTCTTATGCTTAATTCTTGCTATTTGTTGAATAAGGAGGCCTCTAAGATAGGCTTTGAGGGAGTCCCAAACCACCCCCCTCGGTGCAGAGCCTACATTCATGTCCACAAACTCCTTTAGTGCAGACGTTAATTCCTCTGGTCTATCAATCAGCTCCAGCCAAGCTGGATCTATTTTCCACTCCCTTTTATGGGATTTCTTACCTATATTTAGAATCAGTAAAATAGGGGAGTGGTCTGAAATCCCCCTCAAACCATATTCTATCCTGTCTATAACAGAGAAGGCCTCAGTATTAACTAGGGCCATGTCAATTCTGGACAGGGTTGAAAAAGAAGCTGAAAAGCAAGAATATTGTTATCACAAACGGCACGTACCTGACAGATGAGTCCAATTGGGCAGGAGGAGGTCTCCCGTACGGATCCGACTGACGGCCCCTGGAGGTGGGTACAGGAGGCACGGAAGTCAGGAAGGGTAAGGGAGCCTGATGTAAGGGTCCGGAAGTTGGTGCAGGTGGTCCGCTGTTGATGAGGTGAAGTGCAGGTAAGCAGGGTTCACAGGTGGAAAGGTAAAGTTCCGGTATGTAGAGTCCACTGACAGCAAGGTGAAATAACGGTAGATAAACTCACATCACACAGCGGGTAAGGGATGGTGATGGGGTTCCCAATACAGGTGGTGAAACTCACTGTAAGCCGGATGTAATACAGGATAAGCGGATACAGGTCCCTTGAGCAGGAGATATAAGAAGTCCAAATCCAAGCAGAAGTCGGCAACGTTCAAACAGCACAGTACAAAGGAGTTGGCAGGAGAATGGTCAGTCAAGCAGAGATCTGGGGCAGGCGGAAATCCGGATAGTCCAAAGGGTTAAGCCAAGGTCTTCACAGGTAAGCAGGGTATAATACAGGAACAAACAGATCACTGAGAGATCACAGGAACAAGGTAGTGGCTGGTGCAGAGTATCAGGTATACTGAAGATCAGGCAGCACTAGCCAGCAGGTGCTGCTTGATTAAATAGCCCCATTGGCGCCAACAGTCCATACAGGTGAGTGTGAATCACAGGGCGCGCGCCCTTGGACGCCAGCGCGCGCGCGCACGCAGACCCGCGCTCACGGGAACGCGCGCACCACCATGCGTCGGCGCGCGTCGGCGCGTGCCAGTCAACCGCCTGGAAACACGATTTTCCTGACAGTGCCCCCTCCTTAAGGGCAGCCTCCGGATGCCCAGTTGCGCCAATTTAGAAGCATGAGAGTCCTTGAAGGTTCGTAGTAACTCACTGGCATGTAGATTTTCTTCAGGTTCCCATGAGTTATCCTCGGGCCCATACCCCTTCCATTTGATGAGAAACTGGATCTGCCCATGTCTTTTCCTACAATCTAAGATTGATTCCACCTCAAATTCCTCTTCGTTGTTGATAATGACAGGTTTGGGGGGACCGGTCCTACGGCCAACAAATGAGTTTGGAATCACGGGTTTCAAGAGAGTAACATGGAAAACTGGGTGGATCCTTAGGGAAGCGGGCAAATCAAGTTCATAAGCGACATTGTTAATTTTCCTTTTTACAGGAAAAGGCCCCAAAAATGTTGGACCCAGTTTCCGGGAAGGGCATGCCAGCTTCAAGTTGACGGTGGACAACCAGACCTGGTTACCGGGTTCTAGGATGAGTTCCCCACGTCTCTTTTCATCAAAGGTTCTTTTGTAAGTTTCCTGGGCTTTGGTCATGGTTTCCTGCAGTACTCTATTGTTAATGGAAAAGAAATCCAAGGTTTTGGATACTGCGGGCACTGAACATTCAGGTATTGATTGAGGTAGAAAAGATGGATGGTAGCCGTAGTTGGCAAAAAACGGTGTCTGATTGATGGACGAGTGTAGAGAGTTGTTATATGAGAATTCGGCAATGGGAAGCAGAGGGGCCCAGTCATCTTGAGAGAAGGTAGAAAAACAGCGTAAATATTGTTCTAGGGTTTGATTAGTTCTCTCAGTCTGTCCATTTGTCTGTGGGTGATATGCCGAGGAGAATGCCAATTCAATTTCCAAAGATCCACAGAGGGCCTTCCAGAATCTGGAGGTGAACTGAACACCACGATCTGAAACAATATTTTTTGGAATTCCATGTAATCTCACCACTTCTTTGATAAATGTTTTGGCTGTTTCCATGGCTGACGGGGTGCCCTTCATGGGCAGGAAGTGGGCCATCTTTGATAGTCTGTCTACTACGACAAAGATAGAAGAAAACCCCTCCGATGGGGGAAGTTCGACAATAAAGTCTATTGAGACCATATTCCATGGCCTTTCTGGGACTGGTAGAGGTTTTAATAGACCCCAGGCTCTGGTCCGGCTGGTTTTGTTTCGTGCACAAACATTGCATGACTCGACATATCTTCTACAATCCTGGGTCAGATGAGGCCACCAGAAAGTACGTTGCAGCAGATTGGTTGTTTTCTGAGTGCCGAAGTGCCCTGCCAGTTTGTGGTCGTGGCATAATTCTAGTACACGCACTCTTAATTCTTCTGGTACTACAATTTTGTCTTCATGCCAGAACAGACCGTCCTTGACGGACATTCCATCCAGAGGACGCATCCCAACAGAGGCTTGTTTAATCTGAGAAATGAGATCCCCCTGTAAGAGCAAGAAGTTCCCAGAAGGTAGAATGGTGTCGGGAAGTGGGGCCTGTTCAGTATCCAGAAACATTCGGGAAAGAGCATCTGGTTTTGTGTTCTTGGAACCCGGTCGATAGGTTATGTGGAACTGAAACCGCGAGAAGAATAGAGCCCACCTGGCCTGCCGCGGTCTTAATCTTTTGGCTGTCCTCAGGTACTCCAAGTTTTTATGATCGGTGTAAACCAGAACAGGGTGCGCAGCACCCTCGAGTAGATAGCGCCATTCCTCCAATGCCACCTTTATGGCAAGAAGTTCCCTGTCGCCCACATCGTAGTTTCGTTCTGACGAGGTCAGTTTGCGAGAGAAGAAACCCACAGGATAAAGAAGGGCCTTGGCCCCCTGTCGCTGGGACAACACGGCACCTACTGCAATCTCGGAAGCGTCAACCTCTAATACGAAGGGCAAAGCTGGATTTGGGTGTTTGAGAATGGAGGCCGAAGTAAAAAGTCTCTTGAGCTCTTCAAAGGCCAGTTGTGCCTTGGGAGTCCAGAGAAATCGGGTCCCCTGTTTGGTGAGTTCGGTAATAGGGGAAATGATGGAGGAGAAACCTTTAATAAACTTTCTGTAGAAATTGGCAAAGCCAACGAAGCGTTGTACTCCTTTTTTGTCCATGGGTGCTGGCCAATCCAGGATAGCGGATACTTTTTCAGGGTCCATTTTTATTCCATCAGCAGAAATAATTAATCCCAGGAATTGCACAGTGTGGATTTCAAAACTGCACTTTTCAAGTTTGGCGTATAATCCATGCTGTCTCAGACGGGTAAGAACATTTCGGACATGCCTGCGGTGATCACTCAAAGAAGTAGAAAAAACTAAGATGTCATCTAGATAAACAATAACGTACAGATCCAGATAATCGTGGAAAATGTTATTGACAAAATGTTGGAACGTAGCAGGCGCGTTACACAGGCCGAAAGGCATGACGAGATACTCATAATGTCCAAATCGAGTGCGAAAAGCCGTTTTCCACTCGTCCCCTTTTCGGATGCGGATTAAGTTGTAAGCCCCGCGAAGATCCAGTTTAGTAAAGATTTTGGCTGTCCCCAGTCGTTGGAAGAGTTCTGGCACCAGTGGTAGAGGGTATCTATTCTTGATGGTAATTTTATTCAATTCCCGGTAGTCAATGCAAGGGCGCAGGGAGTGGTCCTTTTTCTCAACAAAAAAGATGCCCGCGCCGGCCGGGGACGTGGAGGGGCGGATGAAGCCTTTTGCTAGATTTTCATCTATGTAGTCTTTTAGAGTGCCCAATTCCTGTTCCGTTAATGGAAAAATCCTTCCAAAGGGGACTTCTGTTCCAGGTAGTAATTCTATGGGGCAATCATAAGGCCTGTGGGGAGGAAGAGTTTCTGCCCCCTTTTTACTGAATACATCCACAAAGTCCCGGTAGGGTTCAGGAATGGACTGGTGGAGTTCAGCATCAGACCCCATACAGAGAAGAGGAGCCAGTTTGACAGAGGTTTGACATTGACAATTCTGCCGACAATATTCAGAAGAGAACTGGACTTCCCCCGTGGCCCAGTTGATATTGGGGTTGTGGGCCCGCAACCAGGGCATTCCAAGTATGATTGGAAAAAGTGGAGATGGTATGACGTCCAGACAGAGAAATTCTTGATGTTGAGAGTCTATAGTGGCGAATAGAGGTGTGGTTTCTTGGGTTACCGGACCGGAACTAAGGGTGGATCCATCGGCCAGGTGTACTGAAAGACCTCGGGTCTTGGGTCGAAGAGGAATGCCATGACTGGTTGCGAAGGCTTGATCAATGAAGCAGCTGCATGCTCCTGAATCAATGATGACCGATACTGGAATGCTCCGGCCGGAGAGCTGTAAAATAATGGAGATCGCCAGGTGAGTGCCAGTTGGAAGCAAGACAGGTGCACACAAGGAAGAAGAGGGCAGGCACTTACGTGTCTTGTTGGGGCACATTCTTGCATAATGTCCAGGTTCACCACAGTATAGACACAGGTTGTGGGCCCGTCTGCGCATCTTCTCTTCAGGAGTCAAAGAAGGTCTGAGCAACCCAATCTGCATTGGTTCCGGAGCTCCTGTCGCTAGAGTAGATGAAGCTGAAGGAGCCACACCGGGTGGCCCGGTGACCTTGGGGACCATCCAGAAGGGACGAGAAGGTCCGGAGGCTCTTTCGGCCCGTCTTTCCCTGAGACGGCGGTCAATTTGCACCGATAAGTTGATAAGTTCATCTAAAGTTGGAGGAACCCCCACTCGAGCCAGTTCATCTTTCAGAGGGTCTGATAATCCTTTGCGAAATTGATGGCGTAACGCCGCATCATTCCATTCTGTATCAGAGCTCCAACGTTTGAACTCGACGGCATAGTCCTCGGCCGTTCTGCGACCTTGCTGTAAGGACTGTAATGCGACTTCGGCCGTAACGGTGGGTTGAGGGTCCTCATATAGTTGTGACATAGCAGAGAAGAGACTACTAAAGGATTCCAAGGATGCGGCTTTCTGCTCCAGCAGGCGGTGGGCCCAGGTCTGGGGTTCCCCTGTCAGGAGGGAGATGATGAAGCCCACCTTAGTAGCTTCCAGAGAGAAAGTCCGTGGCTGTAGGGCAAAATAAAGCTCACATGCGTTGCGGAAGGCACGGAACTTACTTCGTTCCCCGGCAAACTTCTCGGGTAGGGGTACCTTGGGTTCTGGGGGTAACATAATTACAGAAGGTGGCTGGGGAAGTCCCGTGGAAGACGTTCCTTGAGAGTTAGCGGACAAAGTCTGAACCTGTTCCATCAAACGGGTGTAACCTTCCTGTAGGCCTTTTACTGCTTGGGAGAGACCTGCTAGATGTCTGCCTAGTTCCTCCATGGGGGAGACCCCCTGCCCGGACTCGGTCATGGCTGCCTGATACTATCACAAACGGCACGTACCTGACAGATGAGTCCAATTGGGCAGGAGGAGGTCTCCCGTACGGATCCGACTGACGGCCCCTGGAGGTGGGTACAGGAGGCACGGAAGTCAGGAAGGGTAAGGGAGCCTGATGTAAGGGTCCGGAAGTTGGTGCAGGTGGTCCGCTGTTGATGAGGTGAAGTGCAGGTAAGCAGGGTTCACAGGTGGAAAGGTAAAGTTCCGGTATGTAGAGTCCACTGACAGCAAGGTGAAATAACGGTAGATAAACTCACATCACACAGCGGGTAAGGGATGGTGATGGGGTTCCCAATACAGGTGGTGAAACTCACTGTAAGCCGGATGTAATACAGGATAAGCGGATACAGGTCCCTTGAGCAGGAGATATAAGAAGTCCAAATCCAAGCAGAAGTCGGCAACGTTCAAACAGCACAGTACAAAGGAGTTGGCAGGAGAATGGTCAGTCAAGCAGAGATCTGGGGCAGGCGGAAATCCGGATAGTCCAAAGGGTTAAGCCAAGGTCTTCACAGGTAAGCAGGGTATAATACAGGAACAAACAGATCACTGAGAGATCACAGGAACAAGGTAGTGGCTGGTGCAGAGTATCAGGTATACTGAAGATCAGGCAGCACTAGCCAGCAGGTGCTGCTTGATTAAATAGCCCCATTGGCGCCAACAGTCCATACAGGTGAGTGTGAATCACAGGGCGCGCGCCCTTGGACGCCAGCGCGCGCGCGCACGCAGACCCGTGCTCACGGGAACGCGCGCACCACCATGCGTCGGCGCGCGTCGGCGCGTGCCAGTCAACCGCCTGGAAACACGATTTTCCTGACAATTGTCTTTCCAAGGGATAACGTGTACGCCATGCATCGCTTAATCCTGTTTCTTGTAAGAACCGGGTTAATCTGCTCTCTGCTCCCAAAGCGACTCGTTTTGGTGGTGGAAATCTGTCAAGGAACCCGTCCAGGACCTCATTATAATCCCCCATAGCTACCACTGGGATCCCCGCCTTATCGATTATAAATGCTATAAGTTCATAAAGGATTTCCAATTTAAATGGGGGTGGGACATAGATGTTTGCTAGCACATATGGCTTATTTTCTATTGAGCAGTGTAGGAATATATATCGGCCCATAGTATCTATTTGGCTCCTATAACAGGAAAAAAGTACTCCCCTACTTATAAGAACACTCACTCCTCTTGAGTATGATGAATGTACTGAGTGAAATTCGGTTTGGAATTTTCGGCCCCGGAGCAGTGAAGCTGTCTCGTTAGTCAAATGCGTCTCCTGGAGACATAGTATTCCAGGCCCCTTATCATCCAAACATGACAGCACCAGAGCTCTTTTAGCCGAATCTCCCAAACCCCGGACAATCCAAGAAATTAGATTAAGCTTTTTAGCCTGCATTTGCATAGGTACAGTCTAATCAGGAAAAAAGATCTGAGTATAGATTCCCTGAGAGGAGAAGAGAGCACTTAGGATAAGTGACAGAGTCGGTCTTATGTTGCCCAGAAGCCTTTGGATACCAACAAAAATGGTGGACAGCAAGATCCAAATATAAAAAAAAAAAAAAAAGGGAAAGAGAAAAAAATAAATAAAAAAAACCACAAAAAACAAGAAGCAAAAAAAAACGGTTGATAAGGGAAAAAGAAAAGAAGAGACAAGCCCGTTGCTTTGCGGCCTAATTCCCCCCTCCCTCCCTTTGATAGCAAACCCCATATATATATATATATATATATATATATATATATATATATATATATATATATATATATACACAAATTCACTTCCCCTTCTGTGTATTACAAAATAAATTTTCAGTGACACGCAACCATTCCAAGTAGTGTAAATAGCATCAAAAAAGCACCAAAGCAAAAAGCTAGATCCTATTAACCATCTCTTCCCTCTTCCCATTTGATGTTTACCCCATCGTGAATAATTAAACCTCCCCTCACCTTTCGTTAAGTGAATTTCTACCAAACTAGACCTTTTTTTTTTTTAATTCTTTATTTATTTCAAGGTTTTCAATACAAACACAATACATTTTCCTTTTCCCACCCAACACCCCAAGCTCCCCTCCCCCCCCCATCCACCCCACCACCTCCGCCAGACATAATCTTTCCAGGGTCCAATATGTTGCAATCTAGTGTCACTCAAGTTATTTTGTCGTATAAATCTTTCTATTTATCTAGTTATCTCTTCAAAGTAACTCCATGAGCTTCTAAAGTCAATCCAATGAGACCATTTGTCCTCCCCTTTGTCCGATTCACTATCGCCTTCTTGCCCCCATTCTGCTTTCTCTAGCTTTCGCTGTCTATTTACCCCTCTAAACCATTCCCCGATTTGCGGGCTCCCAGTTTCCATCCACTTCTTGGGGATCAGATTTTTCGCCTCATTTAATAGGATGGGTATTATTGAGTTTCTATACTGTTTAATGGTGCTGTCAGTCCCGTGGAACAAGACCACCCACGGATCCTCGGGGATATCTTTTTTAGTAATGCTTTTGATTAATGCTAATATCTGTCTCCAGTATGTTTTAATGGTGGGACAATCCCACCAAATGTGAGCCATTGTCCCTATACCTCCACATCCTCTCCAGCATGTGGGGGGTCTATCTCTTTGTATTTTGCTCATTTTAACCGGGGTTATGTACCACCCCATGAGGCACTTATAGTTGACTTCTATAGTTCGACTGTCAATTTTCGGTCCGTGAATTAATTTTAGTATCTTTTCGCATCTGTTCTCCGTACAGGGGATCCCCAATTCTTCTTCCCATCTTTTGACCCCCGGAGGGATATCAAGCTGATTCTCCTGTAGTAATACTCTGTATATACGTGAGATAGTATTCCTAACCGGGAGGCTTGTACATATTTGCTCTATTGTAGAGAGATTATGTAGGTCACGGATAGGTTGCGGTAGACCCTCAACAAATTTTCTCAGCTGGATATACCTCCAGACGTCAATCGACATCAGCTCTACTTCTTTATTTAATTCGTGAAACGTGATTAATTTACCTCCTTTAATAATATCCCCTAAGCGTGCTCCCCCCTTCTTAATCCAATTTCCCCATAGTTTACTCCTACCGGGTTAAAAAAAAACAATATTTTTTAACTTTATCTTATGCCGCGTACACACGAAGGGACAATCCCGCGGGATTATCCTCTGGACTGAAGTCCAGCGGATAATCCCCTCGTGTGTGGGCGCCGGCGGACTTTTTGGCGCCAAAGTACGGCGGACTAAAGTTTGAAGTTTTGTTTTCAAATTATCCGCTGGACTTGGCAGTCCAGCGGATAATCCCGCCGTTAGTGGGCAAGTCCGCGGGACTTTTGAAATGAAGGGACTTGCCGCTCATCGGCAAGTCCGTTCATTTAGCACGTGACTTCAGGTTACGTAGCTAGCGTAGGCAGTAAATGCCGCCGCGCTAGCTCCGTGACCTGGCATGGATTTAAAGGGACTCCCCACGCCGAAAAAACGGCGTGGGGGTTCCCCCCAAATCCATGTCAGACCCTCATCCGAGCACGCAGCCTGGCAGGCCAGGAAAGGGGTGGGGACGAACGAGCGCCCCCCCCCCCCCTCCTGAGCCGTACCAGGCCGCGTGCCCTCAACATGGGGGGTGCCCTGGGGAAAGGGGGGCCGTGCGGCCCCCCCCCCCACCCCAAAGCACCTTGTCCCCATGTTGATGAGGACAAGGGCCTCTTCCCGACAACCCTGGCCGTTGGTTGTCGGGGTCTGCGGGCGGGGGCTTATCGGAATCTGGGAGCCCCCTTTAATAAGGGGGCCCCCAGATACCGGCCCCCCACCCTATGTGAATGAGTATGGGGTACGATGTACCCCTACCCATTCACCTAAGGTGTAAAATGTAAAGTACAAAAACACACACACTTTTGAAAAAATATTTTATTGCACTGCTCCGGGGGTCTTCTTCCACCTTGGGGGTCTTCTCGCCGGACTCCTCCGCTCTCTTCTGCTCTTTTACCTAGCTCTTTCACGAGGGGAGGAGTCCGGCTACCTTCTTCGTCGTCGCCGCCGTCGTCTGGGGGTCTCGATCCGCCTTCGGGGGTCTTCCGGGGGTCTCTTCTGTTCTTGCGGCGGTCGTCGTCTTCCGCGCCGCCGGCGCCTTCTTCTTCTTGTCCTTCTTCTTGTCCTTCTTGTTCTTGTTCTTCTTCCGATGTTGACCCGACGCTCTCTCTGCCCGGAATGCCTGTGCCGCTCTGCGCTCGGACTTATATAGGGACATGGGGGACAGGGTCACATGTTCATGTCACATGGTGACCCCGCCCTCTTGCGATGTCACAGTCCCAGCATCCTCCGGGACTGTGACAACACAAGGGGGCGGGGTCACCATGTGACATGTGCATGTGACCCTGTCCCCCATATCCCTATATAAGTCCGAGCGCAGAGCGGCACAGGCATTCCGGGCAGAGAGAGCGTCGGGTCAACATCGGAAGAAGAACAAGAACAAGAAGGACAAGAAGAAGGACAAGAAGAAGAAGGCGCCGGCGGCGCGGAAGACGACGACCGCCGCAAGAACAGAAGAGACCCCCGGAAGACCCCCGAAGGCGGATCGAGACCCCCAGACGACGGCGGCGACGACGAAGAAGGTAGCCGGACTCCTCCCCTCGTGAAAGAGCTAGGTAAAAGAGCAGAAGAGAGCGGAGGAGTCCGGCGAGAAGACCCCCAAGGTGGAAGAAGACCCCCGGAGCAGTGCAATAAAATATTTTTTCAAAAGTGTGTGTGTTTTTGTACTTTACATTTTACACCTTAGGTGAATGGGTAGGGGTACATCGTACCCCATACTCATTCACATAGGGTGGGGGGCCGGTATCTGGGGGCCCCCTTATTAAAGGGGGCTCCCAGATTCCGATAAGCCCCCGCCCGCAGACCCCGACAACCAACGGCCAGGGTTGTCGGGAAGAGGCCCTTGTCCTCATCAACATGGGGACAAGGTGCTTTGGGGTGGGGGGGCCGCACGGCCCCCCTTTCCCCAGGGCACCCCCCATGTTGAGGGCACGCGGCCTGGTACGGCTCAGGAGGGGGGGGGGCGCTCGTTTGTCCCCACCCCTTTCCTGGCCTGCCAGGCTGCGTGCTCGGATGAGGGTCTGACTTGGATTTGGGGGGAACCCCCACGCCGTTTTTTCGGCGTGGGGATTCCCTTTAAATCCATGCCAGCTTGCGGAGCTAGCGCGGCGGCATTTACTGCCTACGCTAGCTACGTAACCTGAAGTTACGTTCGAAA
This sequence comes from Lithobates sylvaticus, assembly GCA_028564925.1. Taxonomy (NCBI): domain Eukaryota; kingdom Metazoa; phylum Chordata; class Amphibia; order Anura; family Ranidae; genus Lithobates; species Lithobates sylvaticus. Next base: position 114,529,143 of record CM053036.1, read on the forward strand.
TGAACGGACTGCTCCGTGTGTGGGCAAGTCCGTTCATTTTCAAAAGTCCCGCGGACTTTTGGCCGGCGGATTATCCGCTGGAGAAGTCCGTGCGTGTGTGGGCAAGTCCACACCCTCGGAAAGTCCAGCGGACCTAGCTGGAAAGTCCCGCGGGATTGTCCGCTGGACTAGGTCCGCCGGCAAAAGTCCCTACGTGTGTACGAGGCAATAGGGGAATTAAATTCCCATTTATTTTTTCTGTGTACTCTATCCCATATTTTTAAAGTGACCCGTGTGATTTCGTGTGTATCCTCTTCTATTAACCTAAATTTTGGTGGATTCCATATTACGTGCCCCCAATCTCTATTTCCTAAGACATTTTCTATATTCACCCATCTTTTTTTAACTCCCTCTTTTGTCCATTCCGTGATTCTTGATAGTGAAATTGCATTGAAGTATAGTTCAAAATCTGGCAAGGCGAGGCCCCCCTGTTTTTTCAGTTTGGACAGAATTCCTGCTGAGACACGTGCTTTTTTATTGGACCAAATAAATCTAGAGATGATCTCCCTTAGAATCCTAAAGAAGGCTTTGGGGACAGCTATAGGAAGCATTTGAAACTTATAATTTATTTTTGGGGCTATGATCATTTTCACCGCATTTATCTTACCCATCTATGACAGCGGGCTATAAGTCATGTTTTTTATTTCTTTTTTAATCTCTTCAAGTAATGGTATATAGTTTATCTGGTAGGTCTTCCTTAATGACCCTGCAAGTTTTATTCCTAAATATTTTATATTTTCCTTCAAAGGGAACTGGAACTCTTTAGCTAGTTGGACCACTTCTACTTGGTCCATATTAATATTAAGAATTTCTGATTTAGTTGGGTTGACTTTAAAGTTAGACACCAAGCCATATATTCTTAGTACCTTAAGCAGATTGGGAAGGGTTATTCGGGGATTGGACAGGAAAAACAGGACGTCGTCCGCGAAAGCCGCGTACTTGTATGTCTCATCTCCTACCACAATCCCCTTTATGTCTGGTGAATTACGTATGGTTGATAGCAATGGTTCCAGAGCTACCACAAACAAAAGAGGGGACAGAGGGCAACCTTGACGGGTTCCGTTTTTCATGGAAAATGGGTGGGAGAGAAACCCATTAACTCTCACCCTCGCCTGTGGTTGATCATATAATAATCTAATCCAGCTAAGCATTCTCGGGCCTATACCCATTGCCTCTAGTGTTGCAAACATATGTCCCCAGTCTATCCTGTCAAATGCCTTCTCGGCATCTATTGACAGAAATAGACTGGGGACACTCCCCCTCTTACATGCCTGCATCAGAAGCAACGCTTTAATCCCATTGTCCCTCCCCTCCCGCCCCGGGACAAAACCCACCTGATCTGGGAATATCAACTCGGGCAATTTATTTTTTAACCTGTTGGCCAATACCTTCGCGAACAGCTTCGTGTCTGTATTCAAGAGGGCTATTGGACGGTAGCTTGAACAAAGCGTCTTGTCCTTTCCTTCCTTCAAAATCAACGTTATTGATGCCATTAAGGCCTCTCTGTCCATACCTCTCTCGCTACCTAGGGAGTTCCAGTACTGGCACAGCCTGGGCACCAAAATATCCCGGTACCTTTTAAAATAAGTAACTGAAAATCCATCGGGGCCCGGGCTTTTGCCAGCAGGGGAACTCTTCAGGGCCTCATAAATTTCCGACTCTGTGATCGGTTCCTCCATCGTACTACTATCTTCTGTGGATAGTGAGGGGACCTCGCTATTCCTCAAAAAATTCCTACACTCTTCACTGTCCGTTTGTGATATCGAATCTTTAGTTTTAACGTCGTACAACGCTTCGTAGTAGGCTCTAAACTCTTTGGCTATATCTTTAGTCAGATTTACCATTGAGCCACTTTTATTTTGGATTTTGTCGATATAATTAACTTCTCTCTTTTTTTTGAGTATTCTAGCTAGGTGTTTGCTGCTTTTATTTCCCCACATGTGTCTTTCTCTATCCAGTTTATGGAACCACTTCCTCGCCTCCTGTTCCCTCTCTATTTTTAATTCCTCTCTTTTATTTAGTAGTCTATGGTAGGTATCCCCCTTTCTTATCGTTTCGTCCATGTGCTCCTGTTCAAGTTCCCGTATCTCTCTCCCCAGACGTGCCTGGAGCTCCCTTTTTTCTTGTTTTTTACCTGCCCCAATAGAAATCAGAATACCCCTGATATACGCTTTATGCGCTTCCCAAAGTGCGGTTTGTGATGTTTCCCCTGTATCATTAATTTCAAAAAAGGATATAATTTCCTTGCGTATACTTTCTTCCGTACCGGGGTCAACCAATAAGCTGTCATTTAAACGCCAAGCACTTGGCCTCGTCTGTGTTCCCGGCAGTCTAACTGTCATTGTGATAGGCGCGTGGTCCGAAAAAGTCATGATTTCGATCCCGGATTCAGTCACGTAGTCTAGCAGTCTATGTTCTACTAGGAAATAATCTAGGCGGGAATGGGTTCCATGAACTGGAGAGAAAAAAGTAAAATCCTTCACACCTGGGTGTTGCACTCTCCATACATCAACAAGTTGACTCTGCCTGAGTTTGAGTTTAATATTCTTTAGCTGACGTGGACTCTGGCTTCCTGTTCTCGATGTGGTATCCATAATAGGATCCCAACCAAAATTCAGGTCACCCGCGATGATAACATCCCCCGTGTAAAAGCCTGACAGGCGTCCCAGAACCTGGGATAGGAATCGAGTTAGATTTTTATTTGGGCAATAGATATTTACCAGTGTTAACATATTTTCGCCCATTTTGCCTTTTATAGCTAAGTACCTTCCATCAGGGTCGAGGAGCCTATCGCTAATAACAAATTTTACATTCTTGGCGAACCCTATGGCCACCCCCTTTGCACCTCTCGTTGGAGTATCCCCCTGGAACCAAAGTGGGTAATCTTGTGAGGCTAGTCTTATCCCACTATCTAGTGTCAAGTGTGTCTCTTGTAAGAAAATCACCTCACCCTGATAGGTTTGTATCTCCTTGAGTATCTTATATCGCTTCATCTTTGAGTTTAAGCCTCTGACATTATACGACAAAAATTTCAGATTAACCTCCTCCATTTTTCAGGGGGGGTATTATGCATTTATCGGACCTTCTTGATTCATACATTACTTTTTGTGTCTGCAAGGCGGGGATCGTCCCCCCCCCCTTCCCCATCCTTCCCTTCCTCCCAACCCTATTCCCTCCCCCCCTCCCCCCCCCGTCTCCACCCTCCCCCCTCCTGCTCCCCTGGTCGAATTCCGACCATATGTGAACGGCGAGGTGTCCCTTTGAGATACCTCCTGTCCACTGCGCCACCTGGGGTGAAGCGCCGTGCCTGGCTGTCTGAAGCTGGGTCTCCCTCCCCCCCCCGATCCCTTCCGTAGAAGGGAGGGGCCCGCTAGCTGCATTAGGACCTCAAGTTCCCCCGCCCGTGTCCGCCCACCCCTCCCCCCCCCCTTTATACCCTCTCCTCCCCAATAGAAGAGGGAGAGGAGCGAGAAAAAAAAAAAAAAAAAAACACCCCACTCTTCCCACTCCCCTCTCAAACCTCCTTCAATCTATTTCCCCACCGGGGTTTACTATTTTAGTTCCGGTTCTGAGGGATTTTGGGGACAGGTATCCCCAATTCCTCACAAAAATTTTGCAATTCCTCCATATATTTCATACGTAGTGTCTTCCCGTCTTTGATAACAATCAGAGCCGCCGGGTATCCCCAGCTATACTTTATATTCAAGGCTCGTAGATTTTCCAACAAAGGCTTCATTTCTCTTCTCCGTGCTAGTGTCCCAGCTGACAGGTCCGCAAAAACCTGAATTTCGGTCATTTCAAACATCAATGGAGATTTTCCTCTGAGGTTTTTGTAGATTTGGAATTTTTCCTGATACGAGTGGAATCTTACGAGAACATCTCTAGGGGCGTCTTCTCTTACTCCAGGAGGTTTTCTAATACGATGGGCTCCTTCTATTTTCAAGTCCATTTCCTCTTCCATGCCTAAAATCGGTTTAAAGAGATTTTTCATTTTTAATATCAAATCTTCCCCCCTCTGTTCGGGTAACGCTCTTATCCTCAGATTTTGTCTTCTATTTTGGTCTTCCATGCTTTCTATTTTATACCTCATTTCTCTTTCCATTGATTGTATTTTTTCCATCTGCTTACTGACCACCTTGTTTTCTTTCGCCTGTTCGGTTACAAATTCTTCGATTTTTTCCACTCTTTTTACTAGGAAGCCAATATCAATTCTAATGTTCAAGATCTCAGTTTTGATGGCACTTTCCAAGTTGGAGAACATTTCTATCATCTCTGTTTTGGTAGGAATTTGCGATATGTCGCTTAGTTGTAAGATGGTACTTGTGTCACCCACCCTCTCCAGCAGAGACGCTCTGTCCTGAGCGTCTCTGCCTGATCTGCCCTCTGCCTTTCCATCTCTCTCTTCCTTTCCTTCGTCCCCTGTTGTTTTTTTCCCAACTCAGGACTTTTTAGACTGGTATCCTTTAAATATTTTTGTATGGAACTGGTGATTAAGTTGTCCTTAGGTGTTTTGGGCTCAGCTCCTCTTTGTGTCCTCCCCTTCATCATTAATTAAAGCCCAGTTTCACTTTTAGTCATTTTCTCCCCTGGGGTGAGATACTTGGAGGAATTTAAACTTGAAAAAGTCACAGCAACAAGAGGGGAAAATCGCATATGCAACAGTTGTATTCAGGCCTAGGCGAGGGGGGTATCCCCTCCTCGCTCGCCACTTTTACTTCAGTGGCTCTTCTATTCCAGTAAGGCCACCCTCTTTAGTAACTTTCTGCCCTGGTTACCCCCAATCCAAATCTGGCGTGTTATGCAGAAGCAGAAGGGAAAGAAAACAACAGAAAAAAAAAAAAAAAAGTCAGGAAACACCTTCAAGTGTCATGTGATGTAACGGATGGGAGTTGGTGTAGGAGGTTGGGAACACTTTTCCCTCAGCCGTCCTTTTCTCCTTCTGGGGCTGTTAGTTTATTTCAACCTCTAATAAACGCTGACGCATGCTCTCGTGGTGCCGATATTACTTTTCCCCCTTTTTATGAACGCCTTTAAAGGCCCTTGGGACCCTCAAACGGTCCGTACAGTCCCTCCAGTACCCGCTCCAATTGGACTGAAGCTGGGCTGGGGTCTAAAGGTGCCAGGGAAAACAGAACGTCCGTCGGAGCACTTCTTTTTGGGTCAGAAAGTCATCAGTGATTTGCTTGCATCATTACATCCGAACAGCTAGGTATAACAGTGTTTTCGTACCAGCGTTAAAATTTTTATAGGCTTAAACAGCCCCAGGAGTATTTCTCCCTTTATCTCCTTTTTTCCTTTCCTTTTTCCCTTCCCCTTCCTCTTCCCTCCCTCCAAGAGGGGTCTGGTATCACTCAAGTAGCTATACCTCCTCTAGAGTTTTTCCTTTTTCTCTTTTTTTTCCTTTTCTTCCTTTCCTCCAATAACTATTAGTCCTTACACTGAGTTAGGGTCAGGCTTCGTAGATATCTAATAAGACACATCTTCTGTCAAGGGTTTTTATCCTAAAGTCCAAAAAAGTCCTTTAAATATCACTCAATGGTCATTTGCTTTATACTTTCAGACAGAGTTCAAATTTTATAGGCATTTAGGCAATAGCTGGGATGACAGCGTTCTTACCTGAGAGAGGGATGTCCTTCCCGGGATCCTCTCTCGGTCCCTGAAGATCCAGCTGGGCGGGTGGGTGAGCTTTATTCCCCTGTGTGGGTTCTTCTGTAGACGCAGACCCCTCCAAGAGAGAGAGTGCCTTCTTCCTGCGGGCCGTGTGCGATTTCCCGTGCTGGGGTTTTTGCCGTGGGGCCGGGTTATACCGGCTCTATGCGGGCGCTGGTCATACTATGGGGATGTCTGGTGCTCGTGTGCGGCGTTCGGCAGTCCTTCCTTCCCTTCCTTTCCGTTCCCGCCCGAGTATTGAAGCAGGGCTGGAGCGGAGCTGGGCTGGAGCGGGGCTGGGTTGGCGGTGGGCAGGCAGACAAACGGGCGGGGGGGGGCGAGGGGGGTCCTCAAGATGTCTCTGTACTCTGCCGTGTCAGGAGTACACCTCGCGGGCTCTCACCACCGCGCTGTTTCCCCTGGATCGCATCCCACGGCAGAGCTCCATGCAGCTACAACCAGCCTTCGACGGACTCCTCCCCCAACGCTGACGTCTCACGTCAGCATGGCGCTCTCAGTGGGGCCTCCTGATGTGATGTGACACACAACATCCGCCACTCTCCTACCAAACTAGACCTTAGTAATAATAATTTTTTTTTCCTAGCAACCTGTCGCCCCCTCCCTCTCATGTCCCCTACCCCCCCTAGAACCCACCCTCCCACCCCCACCTGCCCATCAGGGCAACCCCTTACGGGTACGTACGTGACCTTACCAACTCCTCCCCACCCTTTGTTTAATACAATCTTTATTAGTGTAACTACAAAAAATTTAAGACAGAATAGGGAGCAACACTTCTCCCTCACACACATACCTTCATACATTTAAACTCACCCCACACTAGGGGGCCCTCTCTACTCTCCATGTTAATAGTGTTAGCACTCGTAATTATATATGATTATACCAACCACCTCCCCAAAAAAAAAAAAAAAAAAAAACCTGAAGACGCACAGCAAACCCCCCTCTTATTATATCTCTATACGGACACAAGCATTGATTGTCTCTGGTTTATCTGAAAAAAAAAGAAAAAAAACAGTACATAAACAAAAAAAACAAAGAAGCAAACAAAAAAAATAAATAAATTTAAAATAAAAAAAAAGGGGGGGGGACCTCCCCCTACAAGTCCTTTCTATTCTCTTCCAGCCATTGGTTTGCTTCTGCCGGTGAATTGAAAAAAAAAGTCCTATCAAATGCAGACACTCGCAATCGAGCTGGATATAGAAGAGCATATTCAAGCTTGCAGTTGGCCATAATGCGCTTGACTGGAATAAATTCGGCTCTGCGTTTTTGCAGGTCAGATGAAAAATCAGGGTAGAGGGAGACCCTGGCACCCTGAAACCTGATATCGCCCACCTCCCTAGCCCTTCTCAGCAAAGTCTGTTTGTCGTTATAGTTAAGAATTTTAATTAGGATTGGTCTTGGACGGTCACCCTTATATTGCATTCTTGGGGTTGTGCGATGCGCTCGCTCGATCACAAATAGGGGACTAAAAGAAGTAATTCCAAAAATCTCCCCAAACCATCCCTCCAGGAATCTGGCTAGGTTAGGCCCCTCACTTCGCTCGGGGAGGCCTATCATTCTGATATTATTTCTACGGTTTCTGTTCTCCATCTCATCGAGTTTTGTCATTTGAGTATTTATTGTATCTTTGAGCCATTGGATTTCTCGCTTGGCTGGTCTCAATTCATCTTCTAGAAGGCTAAAACGTTCTTCCAGTTCCGTAGTTCTTTGCGCTGTTTTAGCTAAGTCCTGTCTAGTGGAAACTAGTTCCTCCTTAATGCTCTTTAACTGGTTATCAAAATTCGAAATAGTGACTTTGCAATCATTAATCGCGTTCAAGACCTCCCTTAATGTAGGTTCCGGCTCTATTATTGATGGAGCAGATATAGCAGCATTTGTTGTAGTTGTCTTAGAGGTTGGTGAACTAGTTGCAACTGGATTTGGAGTTGAAAGCTGCGATTTACTTTCCCCCATGTCCTTGCTGTTTATGTTTTTAGGCACAGAGGGGGTATGTACATTTGAGGATGCACCTCCCTGACTCTTTCTGTCTGTTGAGGAGTTTTTCTGGTCCTTGACCTGTGAGGTTGATTGGTGGAGGTTTACTCTGCTAGGTGACAGTGGTGCTGAATGCGCATATTTCTCTAATTTGGTAGCTGCGGCAGATGCCGTCTGGTTGTTTCTATCTTTTGCAGCGCGAGTATTTTGAAACCCCTCCTGGGGTAGGTGCTCATCCGGTGGCCTCTTCCTAGACATGGCTACCTTACTGAGCAGAGTGAGATTATGACCCCCCTTCCCTTCTTCCTATTCCCTCCTTTCGTTGCTATCCAGCCGAGAAAAAGAAAGAAAAAAGAATGGCTCCCGAAGAGGAAGAATTTTTATTTTTCACAATCGATTGGTTGCAAGCAAGTGAACTGCTTAGTAAGCATGTGCTTCAAGCTGCATGTAGATAAATCCTAGTACAATGCACAATCAAAAATCCGCTTGGCTCTTAATTGCGGGTGACTGGTTTATATCAAGATGTCTACACGGGAAAAAAAGGGAGAAAAAGGATCTCTGTGTCTTTAAATTGCCAAAAAAAAAAAAAGAAAAAGTCTAGATACAGTACAATCCTTAGCCTGTATAATTCAGAGCTCAAACCTTTAGACCCGCGTCATTAATATCAGTTCGATTCAGTGCTTTTGCTGCACAGGCGCCATGGATTTACTGATAGTGCTGTCTATGAATACTAGGAAGAAAAAAAAAAAAAAAAATATATATATATATACTTGTACAGCTCCCAATACTATGTCTTATCACCGTCTCCTTGCGGCTTTAGGAGGGCTTCAATCAAGGGTCCCTAAGGTCCAAGTATGTATGCCCACCAAACCATACAACCATAAGACACTTTCTCACCCTCTCCTTGTGATTCTTCTTTTTCTTTTAAAGAGCTTCAGAGGCAACCAGGGAGCACAGCATACAACTTAGGTTTTAGCTGACAGCAGACCTCTGATTGCAGTTAGATAAAGAGGGTAAGCACGTATGCCCTGCACGGCGTACAGCTTGTGTTTTGCAGTGGAGAAAGAAATTGCAATTAAGGAGGAGCCAGCACATATGCAAAAGCAAAAGGAAAAAAGCAAAAAACAAACACAAAGTCCTCAAGCAACTTATATTTTGCAGGTGCGTAAACTTCTAGTTGCAGCTGAAGAGAGCCAAGCAGATAGGTACAGCGCAGCACACGATTTTCTATTTTACCCAGAAAAACAGTCCTGCTACATCTGCTCTTTGCAATTATGTTTTTTGTAAGGGACTATGCAATAGTCTATAATTGAGGAGATTTATATTTTTAAAGACAGGGTGAACAATCCTCTAGTTGCAATCATAGTTTAAACAAGGAGCAGTGCAGATACATAACTGGCAACTTATACTGTTTACACAGGGCAGTCCTCTATTTGCAGTGGGCAGAAAAAGGAAAAAAAAAAAAAAGGCAAGACACACATGTACAGCGTTACTTGTGTTTTAACAAGAGGGCAGTCCTTTAAAGGCAGTAGAAAAGGAGATGAATAAGCTGAACAAGCGCATATGCTTCAGCAAACATTACACTGTCTGCTCACCTTCTCCTTGCATTCTCCAGAAGATCTTCCACTGCAGCTCGGGAGTGCCTTAGTTTTTCCTCTCCCTTTATCTCTATTTTCCTCTTCTCCCTTCTTTTCCCCCTTTGTTCGCCGTACAGGCTGTGCACGATGCCGGTGAATTGATTCAAATTTCCCGCCGCTCTCTCCCTGTCAGCGCGAGCGGCGGGGAGGGGGTAGCGTATGACGTCGCCCTCGGCTTGGTTTCGGTTTCAACAGTCCCCGCTTAGCAGCGGCGCTGTGCTGGACGGCTCAAGCTAGCTTTCGGAAGTCTCAGAGGTTCACGCTGTTTTCATAGCCTGCACTGCTCACCCTTACAGGGAGGGGATTGCATAGGTTTCAGGAAGGCTCTGTATCTCAGCTGTCGAAGGCATATCAAGGCATGTCAAAGAGAGAGGAGGGTGGGGGAGAGCTCACATTCACTCTCACACTCCTCACTCACCGCACCTCATGTCCGGCCACGCCCCGTAGGAGGGAGCCAATGTCAGAGGAAGGTGCACCTTCAGGTGAGCTGGACAGGGATAGTGAGGCCCGGGTTATTGATTGAGGTCCCCTCAGAGTGCAGACCGAGTTTGGATCTCTGGAGAGATTGGTGAAGTGGTCAGCCCCTAATGAAGAGTTCTGAAGAGGAATGGGAAATCAGGGAATCCCAAGTCCATGGAAGTGGAGATGGGCCAGAGCCAGTTTTGGAATCTGAAGGAGCCGCAGGAACCCTGACCAGTAGCAGGCAACTCTTCTTGAACAGACCTTCCACCACCCAGACCAGAGTGCCCACCAGTCATGGATCGTGAGACTCCCAGATGCCTGCGTTCTCCAGGGGAGAGGGAATTTCACAAAGTTGCCGAGATTCTCTAGTTTTCAAGGAGAAGTGCAAAGGAAGGTAGCTCTGGAGTGGGGCCTGGACTTCCCATATGTCCCATCCCAGGTTATGGACGTTGTAGAGAACTCCTGAGGAGAATGGAAGGACAACCTAGTCTGGTATTACCTACATGTCGCAAAGCCATTGCGAGTGCCAGACAGTGAGGCCTGGGCCCGTTTTAAAGACATTCAGGAGGAATGGAGGCTTGAGAGATCGATATCAGTATTCTCTATATAGTTGGTATTATAGTACTTATAATCCTTATAATCAAATGTGCACCTATGTTGTGCAAATGTTGTTTGAAGATAACTAGAACTTCTTGTAATGCTGTTTGTAAAGCTTGTACTAATATTGGTTCTTTTGAGCCCTCAAGGTCCGAGTCAGAACTGCTCATGAGATGGTAGCCCGTATAGCCGGAGACCAACCGAAAGACAGAGGAAGTTTAAAAAAGGATTCCCAAAGAATTCTAAACACAGGAGGGACTGTGAAGATGAAAATATATGAAGCACATATCGTTACCTACTCAGAGTTCCCCTTCAATATAAAAATATATTTCTTAACAAAATGTTTCTGAATTCGTTTGGTATTGCAACACATGTATTGTTTGTGTCTTTTTGCTCTCCGGATGACATGAAATGTTCTGCCAATAATATGATAAAATTCTCGGAAAAGATGTTGATATAAAAAGTCCCTGTTTATAAGTTAATTACTCCCTTGGTGTAATCAATCTTTATTCTGTCAAACAAACCTTTTCACTTGTTGCTCTAGTTAGGTCATGATGACCATATGTAATGTTGAAACAATTAGTAAGGAATGTATTGCATATTTTGTAACTTGGGCATGTGTCCGCCATACACTGCAATGTTATGATTTTCCTATAAAAAGCTGTGTCAACTTGTATTCTATCACATTCCCTTGGAAGATGTGATCCTCTGTACAGTGCGTATTCTGAAGTTAACATACATTAAGACGAATGCAACTTGATTGGCGTAGATGTCCTTTATTTCAAGGCTATACTTAACAATGCAATGCATCCATCTTCTTCCCAGCAGCAGCATAAGGAAAGGGGGTGCATTGTGATGTTAGGGAGAGTGGGGGACTCAACTTCTGATGGTGGGGTGGCTCTTGACATCTAATGTAAGGGGAGGGGATGCGCTGGCCATCTAACCTTACAGATACAACCAGCCCTTTTGAGGACAATCATAATGCTGATGCGACCCACAATGAAATTGAGTTTGACACCCCTGCCCTAGAGAATAAAATAGTGGTACTTCCAATTTTTTATGACAGACGATATTACTGCAAGAGTCTAGGAAACGCAAAACTTCAGTAAAAAACACACTAAAGTTCATTTTAGGGGCATATAAACACAATAAAATACCCAATTTTTTTGTAAAATCTAAAAAACAAGATTGCACCGAGTAAATAGATACCCAACTTGTCAAATCGTAAATTTATGTGCGCCCGTGAAATGGTGACAGACGCCAGGACCCTATATTTTCTATAGGCGATGCTTTAAAAGCCCCCTATAGGTCATCAGTTTAGTGTTACGGAGGAGGTCTGGTGATAGAATTATTGCTCTCATTCCGGCCTGTGTGGCGATATGTAACCTGTCTATCGCAATCAATGTTTTCAGCTGTAGGTTCCCCAATGTGTGAGTTTTGTTTGTACATGTGTGTAGCACTGGCTCCTGAAGATCACACGCTATGTGTTTTTTCTATTTAAAATTCCTAAAGCCACAGTTGAGTTTTAGGGTTAATTATAACAAATTATGGTTTCAGTACCAGTCTAGCTGGATTGCACTGGGTTCTGCTTGGCCACAGGTGTTGCTGTCACCACTGGCAAGTGTGAGAACGCAGTTTAGCTACGCGTATTGAGTGGCATTATTTCTCGGAACCAGCCCAGTGGGAGTGTCATTTTGCTGTGCTTCCTGGGAGAGGGTACTTAATGTACTGACATTACGTGCTTCTGGGTTCCGGTCCAGAAGATCCTTCTGTCTGCTTAATCCTGGTCCTCCTGACCAGCCTCCATGGCCCTCATGGCCTGGGGTGCGGATCCATCCGATTTCAAGTCTCGGGCTGGCTAGCCCGAGGCGAAGTAACTGGGAGGAGGATTCAAAGGTGGTCCGGTGCCATCTCATCTGTGGAGAGGCCCAGCAACTGGAGAAGCAACCAGGGGAGGACTCTTCGGGAACAGGCCACGCATAAGGCTGGCTTCTCAGAAGGAGCCTGGAGGCTCAGTTGAAAGACACCAAGTGAATCTACACTCATACGGTATCGCCGGATCGGCTGCGATATACTGGTACCGTATGATAGCTCTCTAAATTTATCTACATCCCTCAGTTACATCCAAGTCTGTGGTAGAGACTTTGTTCAAGTGTTCTACATCCAAGTCTGTGGCAGAGACTTTATTCAAGTATTCTACATCCAGGTCTCTGGCAGAGACTTTGTTCAAGTGTTCTACATCCAAGTCTGTGGCAGAGACTTTGCTTTAACTGAACACTCTATCGGCTGTTAGGCCTAGAGAGAGGAGGTCTATCCGGTAGCTGTGAGGATCCAGTTGTAAGTGGTAATTCTCTGGATTTCTATAGTGAGAGACTTCCTATCTTTTGCAGATCCAAAGGTATCTAAACTTCCTACCCACCAATCTACCCTTCTTTGAGAGACTGTTTGTCTACTTGTTGTCAAATAAATATCCAAAAAGGTGGATTGAGTGTCAGTTTCTGCAATTCTTTGGGCAATCTACCTTGGGAAACCCCTAGAAGTACATGAGGTCAAGAAGGTAACGGTAAGCCCAATCAAACCAGCCACTCCTTCGGGGGTCAGTGCTACATGTGTATATGGGGGGGGGGGGGCGTAGATTTATTTTTTTGGTGGGGGTTATATGCCTAGGTTTAAATTAAATGTTGTACAATTTAAAAAAAAAGTTTTTTTCATCACCTTGAATATCATCCTTGTATGACCCTCCCCCACCTCTCTCCATCAGCTTTGGGGTCTCATTACCTGATGGATGGAGAAAAACTGAGGGAGATGGAAGTGATGTATTTTATTTCATACACTGATTTCTTTGGCTCCATCTAGTGGTCATAATGCGGTATTGTGATAGGTTTACTAATGGAGTTATGTCAGGAAAAATACCTCATTATGGTCACTAGATGGAGCTGACAATCATAGGAAATCACTTCTCTACATTATTGCCAGAATTTGTAATGGCTGGAGGAATGTTTGTCACATTTATCCCATGAATTTTCTATAAGTAGACCTCTTAGTTGCCTTCATCAGACATGTCTTCATACTAATAACTAATCCCATCCACGACACTACCTGCCTGGAGTTTGCATGTTCTCCCTGTGCCTGCGTGGGTTTCCTCCGGGTACTCCGGTTTCCTCCCACAATCCAAAGACATGCAGGTAGGTTAATTGGCTTCTGTACAAAAATTGGCCCTAGTATATGAATGGGGACCTTGGATTGTGGGCTCCTTGAGGGTAGGGACTGATGTGACTGTGCAATGTACAGGGATAGGGAAAATTGTATACACTCACTCAGGTTGAACTGGATGGACTGGTGTCTTTATTCAACCTTACTAACTATGAAACTATGAAACTAATACCTGAGATCATACTCATACACTTATAATTATCAAAACAGCACACAGCCCCCCCCCCCAAGGTTTATATATAAAGCATATCTCACCCGGGGCCTTGTTTTAATTTTGATTACGAAAGAAGATTTTCTGTGGATATGGTGATATATGGGGCTCATCCATCAGTGGTTATTTGTGTCCAAATGGATGAGTTACACCCGTATTACATATCTGAGAGAGAGATCATTTCATAGGGCAGAAGACAGATACCCCATATCTTCAGTAAGACATTATTTACTAGCATACTTTATCTTTTTCTGTTCATCTCATTTTTATATGTGGCCAATATTAAAACTTGGTAGATGATATTACCACATAGAAATAAAAACTTTGATTTATATATAATGGCATTGACCTCATCCTATAGCTTTCCCTGATATGGTCATTTACATACCTTTTATGATAGGTTACGTTTTAGTTAAGTGGCCTTTTGGTGCGCAGGGAAAGCACCCTCATCTAATTCTGAACCATTATTATTTACAGAAATTGTTTATTGCTCAAGAAACCCCTAGAAACCTGTCTGAGAAAGGCTGGACTGGGCAGTAATATATTTCTATCCCTCTTGGTGGGAGTGGAGATGACCCCATCTATAAGGATATCCAGTACGTACACACACAGCACAAGGCCGTGTTCACACTACCAGACGGTTCTCTGGGATGCAGTTCCTGTGAGCTCCACAAGGTGGAGATCTCGCTTCTACCACCCAGACAGGAAGTCTCTATGGAAGACAGGAAGTGATGTCAGGTACACACAGGAAGTTTCGGGTGAGAGGTGAGTCGGGAGGAAGTAGAGAGAAGACATCGCTGGAAGTGGCAGCAGACGAGGTAATAAGATCTTATTTTCTATTTACACCCAGTAACCCCCCCCCCCCCGTCATGTCCGTCCTCTTCCTCCATAGTCACTGTGACGTATTTTATCTCCAGCAGATAGTGATACACACATATATAGCGTGGATATATGTAGAATAACCCCTTCAGGAGCAGAACATTTCCCCACTTGTGGGGCCAAAACATTCTCCTCATTTTGGAGATGTGTCACCTTTCCCACCAATCACCTTCTCCCCTGATCAGTCTATACTAACGGGTTATATGACTTTTATTAGTGATGGGGGGATTGGAATATGTATGTCTTTATTTTGAGAGAATCAAATGGGAAGAAAGAGGGAACAATATAATTTGTAGTAAATGTCCTGAAAACTAATGTCTCCATAATGATCCCAGTCTCAGATATTCATCCTAAAATGTGATCAGTAAAGTCTCCGGAGTACACAAAGATCACGGGAATATGATGTGTCCTGTCAAAGCCTAAAGACAACATTCACCTTTTATTTAGGAGAGGTGTGATGCACCCGGGAGAAATGACTCTGTTTATAGATACCTCACAGAGACTTCTACCTATGTCCTTCCAATCCAAGTCAGAGAATCCTATGACATCACACTGACCTCACATCTCCTCCCCCAATGTCCTTCCAACCAGAGTCAGCAAACCCTATGATATCACACTGACCTCACAGCTCCTCCTCTCAATGTCCCTCCATCCAGAGTCAGAAAACCCTATGATATCACACTGACCTCACAGCTCCTTCCCCAATGTCCCTCCATCCAGAGTCAGAAAACCCTATGATAGCATACTGACCTCACAGCTCCTCATCTCAATGTCCCTCCAACCAGAGTCAGCAAACCCTATGACATCACACTGACCTCACAGCTCCTCATCTCAATGTCCCTCCAACCAGAGTCAGCAAACCCTATGACATCACACTGACCTCACAGCTCCTCCTCTCAATGCTCCTCCAACCAGAGTCAGAGAATACTACGACATCACACTGACCTCACAGCTCCTCCTCCCAATGTCCCTCTCACAAGTAAAAGCAAGATTGTTGGTCCCAGAATTCCTTGCAATAAGTTTTTATCCTACAGAGTGGTGGGCCCTGTCTTGGTAAATTATATCCCAGTGTGGTTTTGATAATGGAGACCCAATTGGTGAGGAGGATTGTGGGGATGTCATTTGATTTTACTATTTGTGTTCAAATCTAGCAGTTTTCCTCATGTGAAGTCTGGAGATCATATGACCATCACATTGCCTCCACCTCCCTCCCTGATAGAATAGAGAAATAAAAAGAAGATTCTAGAAGTCACCAGCGAGATGATGGAGGAGAGGTGAGCGGTGCTGGGAATTCTGGAACATTATCCAGTAACAGACAAGGGATGTGTCTGGATGGTGACTGTATCATTGTGTGTGTCAGATTCCTATAAGGTGTCAGGATGTCACTGTCTATTTCTCCATGGAGGAGTGCGAGTATTTAGAAGGACACAAGGATCTCTACAAGGACATCATGATGGACAATCAGCCGCCCCTCACATCACCGGGTAAGAGGAGACTTTATTGTAAAGGAGAGAGCAGTACGGAGGCTCCACCTAGATCCCCCATCATCTGATAAACACATAGAAACAATGTATTCAGTCAGTGTGTGTGTTTCCTACAGATGGATCCAGTAATGGGAACCCACCAGAGAGATGTCCCCGTCCTCTGTATTCCCGGGATTCCACACAGGAAGGTCACACCATCCCTTACCATCATCAGGTAGATGCGGAACAATCACTGATAGTATCATTAGGCTCTGTATATTATCTGCATTGTTACCATTGATGTCATTTTTATTATATATTCAGAGTGGAAACCTGAGAGATTCTAAAGTTGAGGTTAAAGAAGAGATAAAAGAGGAGGATGATGAGGATGGGGTGACGGAGGAGTCAGAGTTTCTAAAAGAACACAAAGATCTGTACCAGGACACCATGGTGGAGTCATCCAGCTACAGAAACCCACCAGAGAGATGTCCCCGTCCTCTGTATTCCCGGGATTCCACACAGGAAGATCACACCATCCCTCACCATCATCAGGTAGATGATTGACAATTATTGGTAGTTCTGATTTATACACAGCATGATTGTTACAATGAATGTTTTATTATATATTCAGAGTGGAAACCTCGGGGATGATAATATTGATGTTAAAGAAGAGTATAAAAAAGAGGATGAGCAGTATGGAGTGATGGAGGCGTTTTCAGAAGGACACAAGGATAAGATGGAGCCACCAAATACCAGGAACCCACCAGAGAGATGTCCCCGTCCTCTGTATTCCCGGGATTCCACACAGGAAGATCACACCATCCCTCAATGTTACAAGGTTGGTGGGATGCATCATCTAGAACATGAATTTGAGGAGATAGGGGGGTTTATTTACTTATTTACAGGCAAATCCCCTGTGCACTTGGAGGTGCAGTCGCTGTAGATCTGAGGGGAACATAGAAGGAAAATAAAAAAACAAAATTTTTGCTTGCATGTGATTGGATGATGGAACTCAGCAGAGCTTCCCCTCATTTCAGATCTTCCCCTCAGATCTACAGCGACTGCACTTCCATGTGCACTTGTAGTGCGTAGTGGATTTGCCTTTAGTAAATCAACACCAATGTGTATATTTTTTGTGTGATGTCACAATATTAAAGCTTATATCTTACAAATAATATTCGCTCTCATTTTCTTGATTTAGAGTGGAGATCCAATTGATATAGAATTTGAGGTTAAAGCAGAAGAAGAAGAGAGGTATGTGAGGGATGATCAGCAGTCTATGGAGGAGGATGGAATAACGGGGACATTTATAGAGGAGGACACTCCTACAGAGATCAGCACAGGTGGGTCATTAACACTAAATACATTCCTCCACCCATACTGCTCACTGATTGGTCCAAAGTAGGGCGGGGACTGGGTGATATCAGCCTGTAATCCCCTGGTCACTTTCCTGAGCTGTGTTCCCCGTCCTGTATTCCTGTATTTCTCTTGGATAATCTTCCTTCTCTGTGCTGCAGACACAATTTATGTATCTAGACTGGATTTATGGAGATTCTGGGGTTCAGCTGACAGCAAAATGTTAATTTTCACCATAGATGTTACTAGACCTAGGCACTTGGGGTGTGTGCTTTGGGTCCTCTGCCCCATACCCAGATATGGCAAGATGTCTGACAGACAATTCTCCCAGAGTTACTTGTTCTGTCGTCTGCTGGCTGTGCCGGGTGGAGGGATATGTCTGTATAGTCTCAGACCCAAGTCACTGAGTGCAGTCTCAGGAGATGGGAGGAAGCGGTGTGGGACCTCTGCAACTTGTCCCATGTAAATTTTTAATCTTCCACTGATTTCTGAATACAAATATTATGAGTCCTGACCCTTACACTATAATTTATATTTTACATTACATACTCCTGACCCCGACACTTTATACTCTGTGTTGTACATTACATACTCCTGTCCCCTGCACTATATACTCTATGTTGTAATTACATTATTCTGATACGATAAAATCCTAACTGTTGTATCCTACATAATACGTTGTACATTACATAGTCCTGACTTCTTTTACACCCATTTTCTACCAGCTGCACATTTTATACAGTGGTGTGAAAAAGTGTTTGCCCCCTTCCTCATTTCCTGTTCCTTTGCATGTTTGTCACACTTAAGTGTTTCGGAACATCAAACCAATTTAAACAATAGTCAAGGACAACACAAGTAAACACAAAATGCAATTTGTAAATGAAGGTGTTTATTATTAAAGGTGAAAAAAAATCCAAACCATCATGGCCCTGTGTGAAAAAGTGATTGCCCCCTAAACCTAATAACTGGTTGGGCCACCCTTAGCAGCAACAACTGCAACCAAGCGTTTGCGATAACGTGCAATGAGGCTTTTACAGCGTCCTGGAGGAATTTTGGCCCACTCATCTTTGCAGAATTGTCCTAATGCAGTTACATTAGAGGGTTTTCGAGCATGAATGGCCTTTTTAAGGTCATACCACAACATCTCAATAGGATTCAGGTCTGGACTTTGGCTAGGCCACTCCAAAGTCTTCATTTTGTTTTTCTTCAGCCATTCGGTGGTGGACTTGCTGGTGTGTTTAGGATCATTGTCCTGCTGCAGAACCCAAGTTTGTTTCAGCTTGAGTACACGAACAGATGGTCGGACATTCTCCTTCAGGATCTCTTGGTAGACAGCAGAATTCATAGTTCCTTTTATCACGGCAAGTCTTCCAGGTCCTGAAGCAGCAAAACAGCCCCAGACCATTACACTACCACCACCATATTTTACTGTTGGTATAATGTTCTTTTTCTGAAATGCAGTGTTCCTTCTACGCCAGATATACTTGGACACACACCTTCCAAAGAGTTCCACTTTTGTCTCATCGGTCCACAGAATGTTGTCCCAAAAGTCTTGGGGATCATCAAGATGTGTTGTGGAGAAATTGAGACGAGCTTTGATGTTCTTTTTGCTCAGCAGTGGTTTTCTCCTTGGAACTCTGCCATGCAGGCCATTTTTGCCCAGTCTTTTCCTGATGGTGGAGGCATGAACGCTGACCTTAAGTGAGGCAAGTGAGGCCTGCAGTTCCTTGGACGTTGTTGTGGGGTCTTTTGTGACCTCTTGGATGAGTCGTCGCTGCGCTCTTGGGGTAATTTTGGGCGGCCGGCCACTCCTGGGAAGGTTCACCACTGTTCCATGTCTTCGCCATTTGTGGATAATGGCTCTCACTGTGGTTCGCTGGATTCCCAAAGCTTTGGAAATGGCTTTATAACCCTTTCCAGACTGATAGATTTCAATTACTTTCTTTCTCAATTGTTCCTGAATTTCTTTGGGTCTCGGCATGATGTGTAGCTTTTAAGGATCTTCTGGTGGACCTTACTGTGTCAAGCAGCTCCTATTTAAGTGATGCCTTGATTGTGAACAGGTGTGGCAATAATCAGGCCTGGGTGTGGCTAGAGAAATTGAACTCAGGTGTGGACAACCACAGTTATAGTATGTTTTAACAAGGGGGGCAATCACTTTTTCACACAGGGCCATGATGGTTTGGATTTTTTTTCACCTTTAATAATAAACACCTTCATTTACAAATTGCATTTTGTGTTTACTTGTGTTGTCCTTGACTATTGTTTAAATTGGTTTGATGTTCCGAAACACTTAAGTGTGACAAACATGCAAAGGAACAGGAAATGAGGAAGGGGGCAAACACTTTTTCACACCACTGTATCTGATGATCTGATTGGAGCACAGACTTTTACATGTTGATAATAATGTGATAACATCCTCAAACTTTGGAACCTTAAACAGAAAGTGATAATGAGGGAGGAGTCAGTAACCCAATGATGGTGGTCTTCAGGATCAGTCCAGTCTTCATCTTGGTTGTTTTCCCCCAT
Source organism: Lithobates sylvaticus (assembly GCA_028564925.1). Taxonomy (NCBI): domain Eukaryota; kingdom Metazoa; phylum Chordata; class Amphibia; order Anura; family Ranidae; genus Lithobates; species Lithobates sylvaticus. The sequence goes on from CM053036.1 coordinate 114,549,170, forward strand.
CCTCACTCTCTGACCTCTGGTGGGGCTTAGCCCCACTGTTCACGACTAAATCATGGACTAAATAAGGAAGGGCAGGACTTCTTGTGTTGGAAAGATGACAATGAGTGATAGAGTGGGTGGGGACACTCGTCCTATAATCCCCTCATCACTGTCCCTCCTATAAAAGACAGTTCTCGTTGTTTCCTCACTCTCTGGCTAAGGTCCATGAATAAAGAAATGAACTGGTAGGAGATTCAGAGATGTAGGGCTGAAACAACTAATCGTCATAATTTGATTATAATCGATTATGAAAATAGTTGTCAGTTGATTAATTGGCCTGTATACAGAATGTATTATTTCTTTACATATTAAAGCTCAGTACAACATCCATACATGTCAGTAAATGCCTGAGAACTTGAATGTGTGAGGAGCAATGCCTCATGGGACATGTAATCCTGGGTAGGGATGGGCCCGGTGTTCGAATCAAACCCATGTTCGAATCGAACATCGGCCGTTCGTCCGCTTGTCGAGGGCAGAACTCTGAGGGCCGTTCGCATCAAATTCGTGATGCGAACGGTCCACAATGCACTGCGACTGGCGCAGTGCATTGCTGGCTGATGATTGGCCAAGCATGCACTGTGACCCCCATGCTTGGCCAATCATAGAGCCAGCAGCGAGGAGAGCAATAATTGGCCACAGGCAGGATGCCTGTGGACAATTATAGCTCAGGGGGTTTAGTACACGCCCCACACTATATAAGGCCGCCGCGCCGGCGGCCTCGTGTAGTGTGTTCCGGCTTGAGGAACAGTGACATTGTACTGTACATGTACACACTATATGTGAATCATTTCTGTGTGAGGAAAGTGTAGGGAAAGAGGAAAAATAGGCAGGGATAGTGTATTCTTCTCAGCCTTTGCTTGTGGGGAAAGTGTAGGGATACTGTGTTCTTCTCAGTGCTGTTCTCTACCAATCCAGCCATCTGCAGGAGTTAGTGTGTGTGTGCTGTGTGAGTATAGCACAGCACACTAAACCACCTTACCCTGTATCTGCCCTGTTGTCATCTAAGACAGCCATCTGCAGGAGTTAGTGTGTGTGTGCTGTGTGAGTATAGCACAGCACACTAAACCACCTCACCCTGTATCTGCCCTGTTGTCATCTAAGACAGCCATCTGCAGGAGTTAGTGTGTGGGTGCTGCGTGAGTCTAGCACAGCACACTAAACCACCTCACCCTGTATCTGCCCTTCTGCCCTGTTGTCATCTAAGACAGCCATCTGCAGGAGTTAGTGTGTGTGCTGTGTGACTCCAGCATAATATACACTACCCAATTGCTGGTTTTCCCATCTCCCTGCAGGCCATTACAATGTCTGGAAGACCAACAAGGAGAGGCAGACAGTCACGAGCCAAGAAAACAGGGCAAGCAGGCTCTGTGTCTAGAGACAACAGTGCTGGTCGTGGATGCCGTGCATCGTCATCAGCACGTGGCCATGGTACACGCTTGTCCTTATTTTCGGCAGCTGGACATGTTGAGCCGCATCATGCCGAAGGCTTGATAGAGTGGATGACCAAGCCCTCCTCATCCTCCTCATCCTCTCTCACCCAGGCTTAGGGTACTGGCAAAGCAGCTGCCAACGCGTACTCAATGTCCCTAGACCCACCATGTCCTCCTGAGGAGTCCCCCGAACTGTTTGAGCACAGTGTTGGATACATGCTCCAGGAGGATGCCCAGCGTTTTGAAGGCTCCGATGATGATACCCAGCTAGAAGAAGGCAGTAGCTTGAGCGCAGAGAGAGGGGATGCTCAAGGACAGCAATCTGGCAGTCATGTTCCACCAGCTGAGCTTACTGCCAGGTTTGCTCCAGTGGTGAAGAGGGAGGGGATGATGAGGTCACTGACTCCACATGGGTGCCTGAAGGGAGAGAGGAGGAGGAGAAGGCGGCACATCTCCAACAAGGCAGGATGCCCTCCGGGGGCCAGCTTGAGGCCAGCACACCAACTGAATCACACCGCAGAGCTCCGCCTGTGCAGGGCGCTGCCTCTGCGCAGTATTACAAAAGTTCTTTGGTGTGGGCCTTTTTTGAGACGAGTGCATCAGATCGAACCGCTGCTATTTGCAACATATGTCTCAAGCGTATCTCGCATGGCCAAAACATCAGCTGCTTGGGCACCACAAGCATGACCAGACATATGTTGACCTGCCATGCAGCTCGTTGGCAAGCGCACCTTAAAGACCCACACCAAAGAACAAAGCGGACCTCTCCTTGCTCCTCATCAGCTGGGGTCTCCAACCCCACTATACCTTCAGTCCTCTCTGAAAGCTGCACTGAGAGAAATGAAGGTGTAGAATTAGGTGTGTCACAGCCAAGTACTTGCTGACACTCTGCTAGCAGTACACTGACGTCCGATTGTACCAGGCAAATTTCCCTGCTCCAGCTGCTGGACCGTCGAAAGAAGTTCACTCCCAGCCATCCACATGCCCATCGGTTGAATGCTAGCTTGGCTGAATTGCTAGCACTTCAACTGCTGCCTTTTCAGTTGGTAGACTCGGCCCCCTTCCGTGAGTTTGTTCAATGTGCGGTTCCTCGGTGGCAGGTTCCCAAACGCCACTTTTTCTCACGGAAGGCGATTCCGTCTCTCTACCGGCATGTGGAAGGCAATGTCTTGGCCTCGCTGGACAGGGCGGTCAGCGGTAAGGTGCATATTACCGCTGACTCATGGTCCAGCAGGCATGGACAGGGACGTTACCTATCTTTCACGGCCCATTGGGTCACTCTTTTGGCAGCTGGGAAGGATGCAGGACAAAGTGCAGTAGTGTTGCAGGTTGTTCCGCCACCATGCCTCCAAAATGCTACTACTGGTTGTGACACACCTTTCTCCTCCACCCCCTCCTCTTCTTCCTCCATAGCCTCTTTGATTGCTCTGTCCTCGGAACCAGCGGTGCTCCGTAGGCGTCCAAGGGGCTACGCAAGTACGCAGGCAAAAAGATGCCGTGCTTGCGCTGGTGTGTTTGGGGGACAGGAGCCACACTGGGGCAGAGGTTCTGTCAGCTCTGCAGGGGCAGGCCGAGAGGTGGTTGACGCCACGCCAGCTTAAGCCAGAAATGGTGGTTTGTGACAATGGCACCAACCTCCTCTCCGCCCTGCGACAGGGACAGCTGACCCATGTGCCCTGTATGGCTCACGTCCTTAACTTGGTGGTGCAGCAGTTCTTGGGCAGGTACCCAGGCTTACAGGATGTCCTGAGGCAGGCCAGGAAAGTCTGTGTGCATTTCCGCCGATCATATAATGCCAGTGCTCGGCTGGCTGAGCTGCAAAAGGAGTTGAACCTGCCCAAGAACCGCCTTATATGTGACATGCCCACCAGGTGGAACTCAACGTTGGCCATGCTGCAGCGACTGCACACGCAGCAGAGGGCCATCAATAAGTACCTGTGCGACTATGGCACCAGGACAGGGTCAGGGGAAATCAGATTTTTTTTCCCCACGCTAGTGGAGCATGATCAGGGGTGCATGCACTGTCCTGTCACCATTTGAGGAGGCCACGAGGATGGTGAGCAGTGACAGTGCATGCATCAGTGACACTGTACCTCTTGTCCACCTGTTGGAGCATACGCTGCATGGAATAATGGACAGGGCACTTGAGGCAGAACAGAGGCAGGAAGAGGAGGACTTCCTTGCCTCTCAAGGCCCCCTCTCTCCCACCCATCACAGAGGAGGAGGAGGATTGTGTCAGCATGGAGGTGAAGCCTGGCACTCAGCAGCAGCAGCAGTCTTTTAGGGATGATTTACAGTCCCAAGAAACCGGTGGACTTGTACGTGGCTGGAAGGAGGTGGCTGCGGATCATGTCGTCCTCAGTGACCCAGAAGACTCCGACCGAATGCCTCAGCTAACCTATGTTGCATGGCCTCCCTGATCCTGCAAAGCCTGCGGAAGGATCCTCGTATTCTTCGGATCAAGGAGAGGGACCATTACTGGCTGGCCACTCTCCTTGATCCACAGTACAAGGGTAAGGTTGCGGACCTTATCTTGCCGTCGCAGAGGGAGCAGAGGATGAGACATCTCCGGGAGGCCTTGCAGAAAGGTCTGTGCAACGCGTTCCCAGAGACTGGGAGGTTACAAACTCCTGGTCCTGGACGTCAAGTTGCTGAGGCTTCGGTCAGTAGCAGAAGAAGCGGTGGGGAAGGTGGACGTCTGACCGATGCGTTCAGACAATTTTTTAGTCCGCAGCCCCAAGGTATGATCGGTTCCAGCAACCATCGCCAGCGTCTGATATACATGGTGCAGGAATACCTAGGAGCAAGGTCAGACTTGGACACCTTTCCCACTGAAAATCCTCTGGCTTACTGGGTCTTGAGGATGGATCACTGGCCAGAGCTTGCACAGTATGCAATTGAGCTACTGGCTACTGGCCTGTCCTGCATCCAGCGTTCTTTCGGAACGCACATTCAGTGCTGCTGGAGGCTTTGTCACCGATCACAGGGTGCGCCTGTCCACCGACTCGGTTGATCGACTGACCTTCATAAAGATGAATCAGTCTTCGTTCACCACCAGCTACCAGGCACCTGAAGCTGATATAACAGAATAATTTATTTTGAAATGTCACATCCCTTCAAGACTGCCTATGTTGATGCTGAGTGACTGTCCTGTTATGTTGACTGACTATCCTCTTCCTCCTCAATCATCCTGATGATAGCTTGGAAGAACATTTTTGTTTCTGGGTGCCACCACCAGTGGCTAAGGCACAATTTTTCATCCCCTGTTTAACAGGGGCGTGTAATTACAATTTTTTATGCAATGCTTTGCAACAGGTCCAAGTGCTCCAAGTACAGTATATGTGAGGGGTTGCAGTGTTGTGGCACCAGCACCAGTGCCTAAGGCACAATTGTTCAGCCCCTGTTTAACAGGGGCGTGTAATTACAAATCTTGATCTAATAATTCACAGCAGGGCCCATTCCTGCGTCCACCAAGAGTAACTGGTAGGGCTTACAGTGTTGTGGTAACACCGTCCACCACCACCACCAAAGGCCCAATTTTTCAGCCCCTGTTTAACAGGGGCGTGTAAATACAAATCTTGATCTAAAAAATTCACAGCAGGGCCCATTCCTGTGCCCACCAAGAGTAACTGTGAGGGCTTACAGTGTTGTGGCAACACCGTCCACCACCACCACCAAAGGCCCAATTTTTCTGCCCCTGTTCAACAGGTGCATGCAATTACAATTCTTGATCTAATAATTCACAGCAGGGAACATTCCTGTGCCCACCAAGAGTAGCTGTGAGAGCTTACAGTGTTGTGGCAACACCAACATATAATGGGGCAAATTTCTGCAGAGTATATACGGCAGGCCCCTACTTTCAAACATCCAACTTAGAAACGACTCCTACTTGCAAACGGAAGGAGAAAACAGGAAGTGAGAGGAAATCTACCCCGAGGAAGGAAAATTCTATCCTGTTAGATTTAATTTGGGAAAAAGGTATCTCCTCTCTACTGATGCTTTATCACCAATCCTTGTTTCAATAAAAAACACACTTTTCCAAAAACATTTGTCATTGGGACGGAAAGTGAGGTGAAATGTTCTGAACAGATGTGCAAAGACAGCAAATGTTACAGGGGTGATAACCCCTCCCTATGTTCTCCAAAAAGCTTAAAAATAGATTTTTTTTGGATGGAGCTACACTTAAAAATGTACCTGTTCAGATTCTACCTAAGAACAAACCTACAGTCCCTGTCTTGTTTGCACCGCCTGTATACTGCTGTTCAGAGTATATAGGGTTGTAGGTATAGGGTTTTATTTTGGGTGCAGGGATCCCCTTAATATCCATACAAGACCCAAAGGGGCTGGTAATGGGGGGAGGGGGGTGATGAGGTAGCCATGCCATTTTTCTAAAAGATTTTCATCCATATTGCCAGGACAAGACATGACATTAAAGCCGCAAGCAGTTTTAAATGGCTTATTTTTTTCCTTTACAAATGTCATTTTTTGCAGGGACAGTTCTAAACACGGGAAACACATGCCACTTCACATTCACAGGCATACTTTAGACACCCCCCAGGTACTATATTTAAAGGAATATTTCACTTTTTTTTTTTCACTTTATGCATCATTAAAATGACTGCTCCCGAAAAAAAAAAAAACGTCAGTTTTTAAAACTTCTTTTTGCATTGATACATGTCCCCTGGGGCAGGACCCGGGTCCCCAAACCTGTTTTATGACAATAACATGCATATTGGCCATTATAATTAGCACTTTAGATTTCGAACATTCGCGTCCATTGTAACTAATAGGGTTCTAACGTTTGCGCAAACTTTCGGTCCGTTCGCAGGTTCTGGTGCAAACCGAACCCGGGGGTGTTCGGCTCATCCCTAGTCCTGGGCAAGAGAAGGAAGTAAGTGATTCTAAAGACAGACCTTTACCTTCCTATAGGGGAACTCTTTATTATACTTTGTAGCTTCCTATAAGGGAACTCTATACTATACTTTGTAGCTTCCTATAGGGGAATTCTATACTATACTTTGTAGCTTTCTATGGATGGGGGAACTCTATACTATACTGTGTAGCTTCCTATAGGGGAATTCTATACTATATATTGTACCTTCCTATAGGGGAACTCTATACTATACTTTGGCTTCCTATAGGGGAACTCTATACTATACTTTGTACCTTCCAATAGGGGCACTCTGAAGGCAGGAGGGACCAGAAGTGCCGGGGGTGGGGGTCCAGAAGAGAATAATCAGGGCTGCTTTGTGCAAAACCAGTAAAAAAAAAAAGAAACCCAACATTTACAATGACTTTAAGGTCCCTGTGCAGGGAAGATCAGCATCTGACCCCAGAGAAGGTGGAGTCTGATAGACTGGAGGTGATAGAAGGCATTACTATTACATAAAGTAAAATTTACCAGTATTGTACATTATATATAAAATGATTATATCCATGACAAAAAGTCTCAACTTTCAGTACTACTTTAACCACTTTACACCTGCTCACCGTCAAATGAGGATGTTCTGGGAGGACATCATATGACGGTGCCCAGAATGTCCTAGCAACAAGGTGTGGCAGTGGCGGGGTGTAGAAAGTGGGGGGTCGTGGGAGAGGGGGAGGGGTGTAGGCAGTGAGAGAGAGGGGGAGGGGGTGTAGGAAGTGGGGGATCAGTATATCTTCTATGTCCCATTATTACACTTTATAAAGTACATCCCCCACCCACATACACAGGTCTCCTCTCAGAGTGGTCTCTCCCCTGTCCATGTCACACTATGGTTCTCGGCTGCTCACCGGTCCCTCCTCCCACCGTCGCATCCAATAACACTTACCCAGTCCAGGAAGTGTCCTCCTCCTCCTCCCCGGGCTCTCTCGGTCCCTCCTCCCACCGTCACATCCAATAACACTTACCCAGTCCAGGAAGTGTCCTCCTCCTCCCAGCTCTCTCAGTCCCTCTCCCTCCTCTCAGGACCAGGAGCCCATTGACGCCACCCATCACGCGGCCAAATCCATCCTGCCCCGTCCACCCAGGAGCCTCTTATAGGTCCCCCTACTGGCCGCGGCCCTCGGGCACTCAGCCCAAGAGCCTGAATGGTCAGTCCACCCCTGGGGGCGGGTCTTGCACTGGTCATGGAGCAACCACGGCCGGCACTCGCTCGGCATTGCCTCGTCCCCAGGAGTTGCGAAATGATGACAGAATGGAGAGGAGTGAATGCATGGTTACAACATGTGGCCAGACGGCCCACGAGCAAACGCCCGGTATGCCCTATGGCCAGTCCGGGCCTGGTTACAGGATAGCATGACCACGTAATTGTCATTCAAAGTGATTGTGCTGAAAGCTGAAAATTGGCCTGGGTAGGAAGGGGGTGAAAGTACCCAGTAGGCAAGGGGTTAACCACTTACAGACCGGAACATTTTTCCCCTTAATGACCAGGCCATTTTTTTCGATACGGCACTTCGTCTCTTTAACTGACAATTGCGCAGTCATGCGACTCTGTACCCAACAGACGGACATCGAGTCTGCGGGACCTGTGGTCACACTCATGGGCGCCAACAATACCGCGTCTTAAAGGGGACGTATATATACGTACATATGCCCAGCCGTGCCATTCTGCCGACGTATATCGGCGGTCAGCAAGTGGTTAAAGTGCATCCAATATTTCATAAAAAAATGAAATGTTAAGAAATATTTTGAAAAAGTCCAGTAAAGTCCTTATGAATGAATAGTCCAATATTCAGAAAGGTGCAAGCAGTGAAGACAGTGAAGAAATAATCCCTTGGTGTATTCTCATGAGTGAAATGGCTGACACCACACCACTGTGCTCACAGGACTCTCACCTCATGGATATTTAACATATGCCTTAGATCATCATCCAGTAAAACAACGATCACCACCACTTCCAGGATCCAGGGTCACCAATATGCCTCTTCCCAAAAAGATTCCGCCCCTCATTTAAGGTAATCCGTTTCACATATAAGGTATATCAGCCTACAATAGTGTATTGCCATTACAAAAGAATTTATTAGACTTAAAAATGCCCGCTTACATCAATATAATAAAAGATGTGCCAATGAAAGACAAACAAACGGCGTTCATGCCACCTCTCACATCACTTCCGGTCCGCTGTATACTCCGGTCACGCCCTATGCGTTACTTCACGTCACGTGCCTTCCTGGGCAGGGCTGGGCTGCGATTGTTTCTAACTGTATGGGGGCTGGGCTGACTGGAGACAGATTGCTGTTCCTAATCACTAGGAACAGCAGATCTCTCTCTAACTCTCCTGTCAGAACGGGGATCCGACTGATTACATTGACAGATCCCTGTTCTGGCTCTCTGAGGAGCGGACATTGCAGCCCCCGGCCAGGCGGATCAGGTCCCCTGCCGTACAGCAGGCGCGCACGCTATGACTCCGTACAGCAGGCGCGCACGCTATGACTCCTTAATGGAGCCGACGTAAACCTACGGTGATTTGTGGGAACGTGCCGGCCTGCCGCCATATAATGATGGCGGCTGGTCGGCAAGTGGTTAATATAAAAGTTTTTTCCCCATGACTCCCAGGTAAAATCCCCATATATCCTACTTCTGGGTGTATTTATTATTATATATATGATATAAGATATATTACTTTCACTATTTCACAGTATAAATGAATCCCTTATTGTAGTGATTATCTGCTGTTTTTGTACTATAAAGGAATTTTTTTTAACCCCATCATAACAGATGATTAAACAAAATCATGCTGCTGCTACTAAATGTCCCATGCTGGCCATACACGGATCGATTATTGGACGAGAATATTCACACAAATATTTGTATGAAAATTATTTGTACATTTGATGAATGGACGAGTGTAATTAGAAAATTCCACTTCATTTTAACATTCAATTATAAAATGAATGTAACTTCTGACCACAAACCACATACACAATGTGAAAATTTGTTTGATGGAGAAAAGTTTTCTGTTCTGCTCCGTTGAATTTTCCTGTCACTGTGGAGGAAAATGAACGCCGATTAGACCCACTAATGGTTAGAAAATTGGATGAATGTTTTTTTGAAAGAAAAATTAGTTTGTGTACGGCCAGCATAAGTGGCATCAGGTGCAGGGAGCTTGTACCCACCTACCTGTCTATGACAAGGGAGTCTGTCATCCATCATATTATATTACACTCCTGTCTGATCATCTGCAAAACAGCGTTTTACCTCTTTTTTTTATATTTAATAATGTTGATCTCTGATTTTGATATGTAGCAGATTCTCCCTCTAATAATACATCTATCTGTCTGTTATTCTCAGAGTGGATTAAATATCCAACTATATATCTGGATATTTATATTTATATTTACCGCTGTATATAGATATTCAAGAATATTAACTCAATTATACACCAACCTTTTTTGGAGGTTTTTATCCAATTAGTTGATTATTGAAATAATAATCAGCCAACTAATCAATTCTGAAAATAATCATTAGTTGCCGCCCTACAGAGGACCCATTTACTAGTTACCTTGAGGGGGGAATTGTAAGATCCTCAGAGACAAAGCTGCCTGATGTGGGCGGAGTCCTGGTTTAGGGGAACCAATCTGCTCATGTCTAGTAATAATCTTTTTATTTCTATTTTAGTAGATGGACGGGAGATGAGGAAAACCTCAGAGGATTGTCTCACTTTGTCTCCAGACTGTAAAGTAGAAGATGAGGACATCACACAGTATAGTCCAGGAGAAAACCCGACTACCTCAAATGTCCATCCGGCACCACACAGTGTAGATGGACCATCGTATTCCTCTTATCCTGAGGAACCTCAGACTGTGAGGGACGGTGCCGTCCTTCCAACAGGGAAGAGGTTTTCCTGTACTGAGTGCGGGAAGTCGTTCCGTTTTAAATCCAATCTTAATGTGCATATAAGATCTCATACAGCAGAGAAGCCGTATTCGTGTCCTGAGTGTGGGAAGTGTTTCCCTTCTAAATACAAACTTAATGTGCATATAAGATCTCATACAGGGGAGAAGCCGTATTCCTGTCCTGAGTGCGGGAAGTGTTTCCATTCTAAATCCCATCTTAATGAGCATAAAATATCTCACACAGGAGAGAAGCCGTATTCCTGTCCTGAGTGCGGGAAATGTTTTTCAATGAAGTCCAGTCTTTCCAAACATCAGAGATCTCACACGGGGGAGAAGCCGTATTCCTGTCCTGAGTGCGGGAAATGTTTTTCAGTGAAGTTCTGTTTTTACACACATCAGAGAACTCACACAGGAGAGAAGCCGCATTCCTGTCCTGAGTGCGGGAAATGTTTTTCAATGAAGTCCAGTCTTTCCAAACATCAGAGATCTCACACAGGTGAGAAGCCGTATTCCTGTCCTGAGTGCAGGAAATGTTTTTCACAGAAGTCCAGTCTTTCCATACATCAGACATCTCACACAGGGCAGAAGCCATATTCCTGTCCTGAGTGTGGGAAATGTTTTTCAGTAAAGTACCGTCTTTACACACATCAGAGATCTCACACGAAGGAGAAGCCGTATTCCTGTCCTGTGTGCAGGAAATGTTTTTCAGTGAATGCACATCTTTACAGACATCAGAGATCTCACACGGGGGAGAAGCCACATTCCTGTCCTGAGTGCGGGAAATGTTTTTTAGTGAAGTCCCATCTTTACAGACATCAGAGATCTCACACGGGGGAGAAGCCGTATTCCTGTCCTGAGTGTGGGAAATGTTTTTCACACAAGTCCCATCTCTACATACATCAGAGATCTCACACGGGTGAGAAGCCGTATTCCTGTGCTGAGTGCGGTAAATGTTTTTCAGATAAGTCCAATCTTTACAAACATCAGAGATCTCACACGGGGGAAAAGCCGTATTCCTGTCCTGAGTGCGGGAAATGTTTTTCAGTGAAGTCCAATCTTTACTCACATCAGAGATCTCACACAGGGGAGAAGCCGTATTTCTGCCCTGAGTGCGGGAAATGTTTTTCACTGAAGTCCAGTCTTTCCATACATCAGACATCTCACACAGGTCAGAAGCCATATTCATGTCCTGAGTGCGGGAAATGTTTTTCAGTAAAGTCCCGTCTTTACAAACATCAGAGATCTCACACGGGGGAGAAGCCGTATTCTTGCCCTGAGTGAGGGAAATGTTTATCACTGAAGTCCAATCTTTGCATACATCAGAGATCTCACACGGGGGAGAAGCCACTCTCCTGTCCTGAGTGAGGGAATTGTTCCTCACTGAAGTCCTGTCTTCCTGTACATCAGGGATCCCACACAACCCTCGAGGTGTATTAGTGCCTTGAGTGTGGGAAATGTCTTCTATATGAATGTTGCTGGACATCAGATCTCTCATGTGGGGAAGAAGCACACCCTGATATACACCTCAGATATACTCCATGGCTGATCTTCATCATGGAAGAAACAGTTGATAAGGAGATCAGAGATCACCAAAGACATGGATGAAGTGTTGTACCGTGTTGGCCAATGATAGCAGGAGAAAAATAAAAATGAAGTCATTACCTTTCATTGGCTGAGTACATTTTGTGGTGGAAGATTTCACAAACACTTAGAGGTCTATTAAAAAAAAAAATAGTTGAACGGTTATGACCAGCATTCGTCCAGCCATGATGAATATTGGCCGTATTTTATTTCATACTCTGATTTCCTTGACTCCATCTAATGACCATAATGCAGTATTGCACTAATTGAGGTATTTCAGGAAAAATACCTGATTATGGCCACTAGATGGAGCTGATGATCATAGGAAATCACTGAGTTAAATCACAGCCAGAAATTTTAACAGCTGGAGGAATGATTGTCACATTAGTCCAATACATATTTTGAAAAACAGACCTCTTAGTCTCCTTCATCAGACATGTCTTCATACTAATACCTGAGATCATACTCGTACACTTATCAGTACAGTACACACTGAAGGATAGAACTTAAATAAGCCAACACTATTAGACTAACCATTGAATTAAAATGATAAATACCATGTTTGGACTTTAGATGGCACTAAGTATAATTGCAATTATCTCCAGCTAGTGGCAAATGTAGTATTTTCTATTTTAAATCAATTGAAATTATTCGACCAGCAAATAGCCAATTGAACTCCGTTTTCCCCTCATTCACACAGAAGGAATGTACGGTACATGTATTTTCATTGGGTGAATTATTATGTAAATTATTTATGAATAGACCCCTAAATGTCAGGAGACATTTATATAAAGATGGGAAGTATGTAGCAGATAAATGAATAGACCTCCTAGCAATGTTATTACCAGGCTGCAGCTAGGGGGAGCTCTAATGTTTAGAGTGTGACCACAGCAGAGTGATCCCATCTAGCTCACATTAACCCTTTCACTGCCAGAGCTGGTTTTGCATTATTTTTGCACACATGGTAATATGGAGATTTTGGACCTGAAGATTAGATTAAACCCCCAAACATATATTTTCTGAAAGCAGAGGCCCTGGAGAATAAAATGGTGGTAATTGTTAAGGTGTTCCTCGTACACAAATCTCACCTTCATATCCGGGTTTATTTTCTACTTTCCCCCATTTTCTATGGTGTTACATTACTATTACAAAGTATTGTAGAAAATATAACACGTTGTGTATTGTATTGTACACAAATTAATAATGACTCCACATTCCAGACAAGTGATTTTCCTGACCAATTGGATTTCTTCCTTTACTATTTCCTGATTTTATGACTTCAATCTTGTTATAAGTAAAACTATAATAAAAAATGTATTGATCGGAAAAAAAGTTGTGTGTGTCGGTACAATAATGAAAATCTTTGGTACCCAAAATTACTCATAGGTGATGCTTTAACCACTTCAGCCCCTTCCTGACCAGAGCACTTTTTGCGATTCGGCACTGCGTCGCTTTAACTGACAATTGCGCGGTTGTGCGACGTTGCACCCAAACAAAATTGATGTCCTTTTTTTCCCACAAATAGAGCTTTCTTTTGGTGCTATTTGATTGCCTCTGCGGTTTTTATTTTTTGCGCTATAAACAAAAATAGAGCAACAATTTTGAAAAAAAACCTCAATATTTTTTACTTTTTGCTATAATAAATATCCCCCAAAAATATATAAAAAAATGTTTTTCCTCAGTTTAGGCCCATTTGTATTCTACATATTTTTGGTAAAGATAGGGCATATATTTATAGCATTTTTATTATTTTTTTTTTTATTATTAGTAATGGCAGCCATTTTTATCAGGACTGCAACATTAAGGCGGACACATAATTTTGAAACATTATGGAACCATTGGCATTAATACAGCGATCAGTGCGATTAAAAATGCATTGATTACTGTAAAAATAGCACTGGCGGTGAAGGAGTTAACACTAGGGGTGGTGGAGGGTTTAACTGTGTTCCCTGGGTGGTGATTCTAACTGAAGGGGGAGGGGACTGACTAGAGGAAGTAACAGATCGTGGTTCCTAGCTAATAGGAGCACACAATCTGTCACATCTGTTAGAACAGAACAGGGAAGTGTGTGTTTACACACACTCGTCCCTGTTCTGTGTCTCCTGGTCACGATCGCTCGTGGCAGGCGGTCATCACGACAGTGGGCCACGAGCTTTGGCACCCCCGCTGTGCAGCGGATGCGCACGCACCTGCTATCCGGACCCCACGAGCCAACGTACAGTTACGTGGTTTTGTGCAGGGGAGCCAACCTGATGCAGTAAATGTGACCTCCATTTCCTGTAGTAGAGCTCCACTCTACACAGAAATCATGTGACCTCCATTTCCTGTACTGGAGCTCCACTCTACACAGAAATCCTGTGATCTCCACTTTCTGTAGTGGAGCTCCACTCTACACAGGAATCATGTGGCCTCCACTTCCTGTAGTGGAGCTCCAGCTGCAGAGACTCACAATAAGGTTCAGTTAAAAAAAAAAGAAGTGGAGTGGAGGTCACGTACTTCCTGTCATCAGTGGAGCTCCACTCTGCAGCCACGCCCCTCTCCTTGGAGACTTCCTATTTGAGTAGAAGTGAGATACACACAGGCAGATACAAATCTTTCATACAATCTGATACAATCTAAGGAGTGTGGAGCAGGCAAGTGATCACAACACCCCACAGAGGATCCCCCAAGCGATCCTTTAATCTAGAATCCTGGTGTGATGACTTATTCCACTGCCCCGCACACATGATTTAGGGCAGATTGGATGAAGTGTGTGATGTGAGTGATGTGTCGGGCAGTGATACACACACACATACAGATCCCTGTCTGCCAGATACAATCACTTCCACACACTGACAATAATCTGCTTTAGGGAGGAGCTCTGTGTCTGAACAGAAGATTGGATGAACACTGGCTCCTCCCACAACAGCTGTGTCCTTAGCAACCGCTGACTTCACCCCGCCCATTCACTTACATGGCCATGTAGGCATATGGGTGGGGCATAGCTCATGACATCATTGTCTGAATATGACCATATTTGGGCAATGATGTCACCACTATCCCTGCCCCTTCCTTTATATATCTGATGACAGCTCAGGACGATATCAGTCAGCGAGTGTTACCGTCGGAGATCGTTCCTGTGTGGCGGGTCATTGGGGGGTATTGGGGAGTCAGTGGGGGGTTGGCATTGGGATTGATGATGGATTTACAATAAGAGACTTTTTTAGGGGATTTTGTAAAATAAAGGACATTGAGTGTCTTTATTGCTTTATCCCTTTTTTGGGGGAATGAGTAGGGGTGCTATGTACCCCAAACTCATTCATGTGGAGACGGGACTTTAATATTCTGATATGCTCCCTGCCCCCAGACTCCCACAACCACCAGGCCAGGGTTGTGGGGATGAGGCCCTTGTCCTTATCAACATGGGGACAAGGTGCTTTTCTGCAAGGGGATCCCTCCTGACAAGCCCCCCCATGTTGAGGGCACATGGCCTGGTATGGTTCAGAAGGGGGGAGTCGCACACTCACCCCTCCCCCTTTTCTTGTCAGAAGGCTGCAGGTTTGGAAGAAGGGTCTGGTATGGATATTTTGGAGGGAGGGGCACACACTTTTTTTGTGTGAGGTACTCCCTTATTCCATCAATATCCAACAAATATGCATTTGGGGGTCTCTATACATTTTCTCATTCTTGCTGTAGAACGGGCTACAGAAAAAGTGACATTTACAAAGAAATAATGAATCCGTTTAAATTGCCAGAAAATAACATTTCATTGCCGGCTTCTTTTTTGTTTTCTTTAAACAGCACACAGACCCTCCAAAGGTCCCCCAAATACATAGAAGAACCTCGGGGGGTCTGTGTGATGTTTTGGTAATTATAAGTGTATGAGTATGATTTCAGTTATCTGTATGAAGACATGTCTGATGAAGGAAACTAAGGGCTCTACTTATAGAAAATTCATGGGATGAATGTGACAATCACTCATCCAGTCATTACATATTACATAGTCTACTTTCCAAAATGGGGTAATTTGGGGGGATTTTGAACTGTCCTGGCATTTTATGCACAATATTTAGACGCTTATGTCACACATCACCCACTCTTCTAACCACTTGAAGACAAAGCCCTTTCTGACACTTTTAGTTTACATGAAAAAATAATTTTTTTTGCAAGAAAATTACTTTGAACCCCCAAATATTATATATTTTTTTAAAGCAAAGGCCCTACAGATTAAAATGGTGGAGGTTTAATTTTTTCTTTTCACTTAGTATTTGCGCAGCGATTTTTCAAACAAATTTTTTTGGGAAAAAACACACTTTTTAAAATTTTAATGCACTAAAACACACTATATTGCCCAAATGTTTGATGAAATAAAAAAGATGATTTCAGGCCATGTACATGGATACCAAACATGACGTGCTTTAAAATTACGCAGAAACGTGCAGCGGCGACAAACTACATACATTTTTTAAAGCATTTAAACGCCTTTACAGGTTACCACTTTAGATTTACGGAGAAAGTCTACTGCTAAAATTTGATAGAAAAACCTTCTAAGAATAAGGATGACAAATTTAGGTGGTCTTTCTTTACTAACTTCTCAGTCCAGCACAAACAAATTAAAGGAATATTCCAAAAATACTGGAACGTTCTGAAAAATGATCAGATTTTAGGGCCGATCCTACCGGACCATGCAGGGGTCATTTATAGGGGAGCTTCTTCCCTCAGGGGTAAAATTGCACCTAACGTGATCGACCCGCCCAATCCCCCTTCTTTTTTTCATGATATGAAGGGTTTTTACCCTTGCCGGAAGTGCAATGTATGTGTGAATAACGTCTGCAGGAGGAAATGTGATACTTTCAAGTCCAACATTACAAACAAAGAATATAAAATGAATTGTTTTGTCACCTGCCACACCAAATTTGTTGTTTACCTCATCACCTGCCCTTGCGGTAAACAATACATAGGCCGGACCAAACGTACATTTGCCATCAGAGTGAATGAACACTTGGCTGCAATTAAAGCTGGACGCACCAATCACAGCGTCTCAAAACATTACCTTCTAAATCATAACCGAAACCCATCCGGTTCTCGATTTCAAGTCATAGATAAATTTGTCCCCCACTGGAGGGGCGAGTCGAATATAAGAGGCGTGTCCAGGCTTGAAACATTCTGGATACACCAGATCAAGTGTTACACTCCCCATGGCTTGAACGTCGAGTGGGACATCAACGCCTTTATCAATTGCGCATGATCCCACTCGACGTTCCCCAACACCACAGAGGCGCATTCCAGTATAGTTCACGTAATTTATCACATAAATTGATCACTGTTATAAATCCACTTAGTTGATTGGTTTTCACAGTGATAAGACATCCCCAGTAATCAACGTTTCTCTGTGATGTCTTTATCATATGGTGCTTTCTTCTATATAGATAGCGTAATCCTTTATCATATAGCATTTTCCCATACACCTCGTTCTGTGAAGGTCGTGTTACATTTATCATGCCTTTTGTAACAACTAGATATTGTAGTTGGGTTGTTATCCTATATAATCACTATGAGGATGGAAAAGTTCTCACATGTAGATTTTGATTTACTACTTTGGCTAGTAGTAGTTCCACGCACATGGTACTGCCTCCACACAGCCAGACTTCAGCAGTATTTTCATCCCTGCCATCTAGTGGATACATATAGTCCTTTCATCCTTTCCCCACTTCAGTAGTATTCTCACCCCTGCCACCTTGTGGACACATATAGTCCTTTCACCCTTTTCCCCCTCGTTTTTGTGTTTACGTTTTTCACATGACTTCTTATGCCATTCCCGCGTGGCTGCGTTCAGCGCGTCACTTCCGCCGCGATCGTCACTTCCGGCGTGGCATTTCCGCCGCACCCGCACCATGTGTTTTTTTGGCCATTCACATAGTCGTTTGACCGTTCGCGTCCCGCCCACCAAGTTGCGGCGTTTTCGCGGGAAATCCACCAGCTCTTTGGCCCCACTAGTACTAAGAGGCTCATATGCCTAGCGCGTCATTTCCGTCGCGACCGCCACTTCCGGCGCGTCATTGCCGCCGCATCTGTAACATGCGGTTATTTTCGACCATTCACACGGCCATCTAACCAAGCCGCCTGACAGTTTGCGTCCCGCCCACACAATAGCGGCATTTTGGCGGGAAATTTACCCACGCTTCAGTCCTCCTATTACCAGGAGGCTCATTTGTTATGTTGTTCTACATTGGATAGGTTTATACCTTATTCTTATTCACCATCTACGATTGGTCCTCTCCTCCCTTTGCCCCACCCATCGAACAGGAAACAGGAAGTGTGGCTGATTGGAAGCAGTCAGGTGCTCCAAGTGGTTTTATTGTATTGCACACTATATATATAACGCAGTGGCAGCATACTGTAGCATACCCCAGCAGAAGTCTTATTAGACGAAACGCGTCGGGTTCCTCGGCATAACTGCCTACTGCGTTCCTTTTATCTGTTTTTATTGAACAGCTCCATTCTTTTTATTATATTGTTTGATGGATGCTTGTTTTTTTTGAATAAACGTGAACCCTTGCCCCTGGGTTTTTTCACGATGAGGAGTCCCTCTTCTGTTTTTTCTCTCCACTCATGCTGAGTACCACTGATCAAATTACAACATCTGAGGTGCTTCCACGTGGTCGGTGAGTATCCTTCAAGGACCTCGTGATATTCCAGCCCATATTTCCACGGATTGATCCCACATTTCCGGCACCTGGAGGTAGCCGAGCAAGCCTGTTTGACCTTTCACTTCCGGTGAGTTGGTCCACCATACATGGTAAGCGCTCATCATTTCTTCACGTTGTTCGTGGTGTTGTCCATACATGAGAGGATCCAGCATCTGTCCATACATGAGAGGATCCAGCATCATTTCCATTTCCACCTGGATTTTAGAATAAATAACCAGAAACACCTCAAACACAGTCTGACATTCTGTCCTGAATGCTAAATGGAATCACTAGGACTTTGGGTTTAACACTCTTGGACCATTGATTCAATACATATGTTAACACCACCCTGTGATAACTGAGGTGTCCTTTGGTGTTTTATACCATTTACTTTTTGATATGTATACTGTGATTTATGTTCACTAATATTTGAACTCAAGCGTCTTACTGTTTATTAACCCATTGGCTGTTTTGATATGATCTTTGGTGTTATATGGTTCACTTAGTGCACTCACTTTATATATCTTTATACCTTATATTTTTATTTTTGCACTAGTCTATATTGTTTTGCCTGTGATTATGAGCTTTTCATATAGGGTCAATTTTGGTTTGATTTTGACTTTGTTTTAGCTGTGTAGTAGCAGCTCACCGTGTTGCAGACATCACGTCTTCACTGACACTCACATACCGTCACCAGAGACTTTTTGGTTGTCTATTCACAGTTGCATTCTACATTGGTTTGTATGAGCATCATACCTTTATTGGTATTCATATATCCAATTATAAGATCTGACGCTCACTACCAATAGGCATTCACTTGACTTACTTTGTTACTTTTTGTTAAGAACAACATTCTGAACAGTGATCTTGCGGTTATTGGATTCTACCATTCAGTACCCATTACTGTACAGAGACATATTTAGCGCTACACTGTTATCTACTTTCACTCTTTGCTAAAATTACTGTCCTCAATCTGACCTTCACGGTGATACCTCACATGCATGGTGCAATTGCTGTTTACATATGACGTCAGACCGACGCTTGCTTTCGCCTTTGCGCGAGAGCAGGGGGGACAGGGGTGCTTTTTTTTGTTATTATTTATTTTTAAACTGTTCCTTTCATTTATATATTTTTTTTTATCATTTTTATTGTTATGCTAGGGAATGTAAATATCCCCTATGATAGCAATAGGTAGTGACAGGTACTCTTTTTTGAAAAAATGGGGTCTATTAGACCCTAGATCTGTCCTCTGCCCTCAAAGCATCTTACCACACCAAGATAGGTGTAATAAAATGCTTTCCCAATTTCCCAATGGTGCTGTTTACATTCAGTGAAATCTAAGTCATGAAATGCTTGTAGATTCCGGCTTCTTAAGCCATAGAGATGATTGGAGCCATTCTGATCAGCTCTATGGTCAGCTGGCGGAACCACCGGTTGCATTCTTAGGTTCCCTGTTGGGACAGGAGAGCCAGAGAAAACCATGGAAGACGGTGGGAGGGGGGAAATTCCTTCCTACTGCTTGTAAAAGCAGTCTAGAGGCTAATTAGCTGCTAGGATTGCTTTTACATGAAAGCCGACCGCTGGCTGAAAAGAATGATACCAAGATGATACCTAAACCCGCCGGCATCATTCTGGTATAACCACTCAAAGTCCAGCAACATACCAGTACATTGCTGGTCCTTGTTTGGCATATATTGTAATCTTTTTTTTCATGCAGCCTGTGGGCTGAACGAAAAAAAGAGATTGATTGGTAGGTATGCCCACCATTAGAATACCTCCCTTCATCCACCCACTTCTAATGATGGGCATACATGCACCATTTTGTTTTTAACTGTGGTGGTGAAATCACCTCCGACAGCGCTGGAGTCACGGCTTTATGTATCGTGGGAGCAAACGCTGTTGCTGTCAACATGAATAAATCCATACTGCAGCTGAATGGCGTACCTGCTAAGTAAATGATGGTAACAATAAAACAAAGTAACATTACAGTATAACAGTAATGCCCCATACACACGGTCGGACATTCCGACCACAAAATCCGTCAGATTTTTTCGGACGGATTTTGTCCGAAGCTTGTCGGACAAAGTTGTCGGAAAATCTGATCGTTCTGAATGAGGTCACGTAGAAAACGTATGACAGGACTATGAAGAGGCCAGTAGCTGTGTTGCGTTTGTTAAAATATGATTTTTTTAAACATCAGACCTAACATTACATGGGAGAAATTACAAGTTTAGTTGATCAGATTCTCTGGTTTGGGTAGAATTCTCAAACAAATGCTGTTTTCATACAATGGTGTTAGATAACAAATTGACAGTTGAAGAGGCTATTGTTTCGTCAGCTACAGTAAACAGGCAACCAACAGTCCATTGTCTTTTAAACAGTTTGAGAGGGTGTTTCAACCTGAAGAGAATGACTGTTAGTCGGTTGTTATGGAAACAAGTAATTTTGGTCAACAAACTTTGGTATATAAAATGGATGGGTAGAGACACAGAGGATGGAACATCATGCTGTAACATCAGGACACACATCATCATGCTTTGAAGATCAGAAGAAGCCGCTCATGATACAAGAACAGAACCTGGTCTCTAAGAAGAAATATTGCCAATTGGAGATCATGAACATTCAGTAACAGAAGTTAAGTAACCCTTTTAAATGTATTTGTACTGTTAGACTTTAGGCCGTTCTATTTTCTAGGCATTTTGCTTGTTATAGATATCTGTCAGTCTTGTATTGTATTCCTAAGATTGTAATAGTTTTGTACAGCAGTTTTTGTTAGTAAAACGCACATCTATACACTGCAGAAGTCTCAGCTTCCTTGTTATACCACAGAGTAACCTTGCTAGATAGACGCAAGCGATACATTTGGGGGCTCGGCCGTGACTGTGCTATAGTTCACTTGAAGCAGAGCTGTTTTTTCTGTAGTGTGTAGCTTGTGCTAGGTAAAATGCTGCGTAAGCTGTTTAGGAAAGGAAAGGCTGTAGAGGGTTCTGGTGACCAGAAGGAAGTGTGCAGCTTACCTATCTGGGCCAGAGACAATGAGTGGGAGCCTCTTGCTAAAGAAATTGTGAAGTATGCTTCTCCCTTGAAGCTGACTTGGGGTGATAAAGTCTCAGATCATTTTGTAGATTTTAGCCTTAAGGGGTTGGATTTAAGTAAAAAAGAGAAGAGAACGGTGTCCAAATTCGGATGGTATTTTCTTCACACATTTTACACTGAATCACATAGAAGGGAGAAGGCAGAGGCAGAAGTTAAGGTATTAAAAGACCAGCTAGCAGTTGCTTCAGAGTGTGTACGTTCAACTGCTAGTCGGGCTGATGATTTGCAAGAGCGGTGTGCAGCCCTCATGACCAAATCAATTAATGCCTTAAGGAAAAGGAAGGGCCGTAAACCTGTTAGTAAAGCCAGGGTACGTGCCATTGTCACATCCCAAAATTGGGACTGTGAGGATGTGCTCTCCTCAAATGATAGTGAGGATGAGGAGATAGAGTTTGATGTTTCGCATGATGATCTGCTAGTGCGAAAGAAAAAGTATGCCAGACCTCTCATTACTAAGCATAGGAAACGGCAACATGATAGAG
Organism: Lithobates sylvaticus; assembly: GCA_028564925.1. Taxonomy (NCBI): domain Eukaryota; kingdom Metazoa; phylum Chordata; class Amphibia; order Anura; family Ranidae; genus Lithobates; species Lithobates sylvaticus. The sequence goes on from CM053036.1 coordinate 114,571,286, forward strand.
AGGATATGGCAGATGGGGAGGTGCATTATCGCAACCCCAGAGATGTTGAATTTGAAGAAGTACGGGAGTTTACACAAACTGAACTCCATGAGCTGGCAAAACAATACAAACAAAGGTCTGGGGAGCCTCTAGTGAGTTGGCTCCTACGCTTATGGGATGAAGGAGCAGACAGTGTTGTTTTGTCAGGTAAGGAAGCAGTGACTATGGGAGTGTTAACCCATGATCCACAATTGCGTCAGGCAATGCGAAAAGCCCGAGAGTTTAGCGTCAATTTTTCACTGTTAGACCTCGTTAGAGATGGAATAGTCCGAGTATACTCTAGTCCTACTGACCTGGAAAATACCTACTCCTGGAGATCAATAGCAGAGGGTATTTCCAGGTTACGTGAGATGGGTTGTATAACCGGATTAAATACGTTTCCAGAATGGATGGGTCCAGATATGGAACCCTTTACGTCTGCTCTGCGCTCTAAGCTGATGAAGTCTGCGCCATTTAATCTCAGGGCTCCCTTATTGTCCTTGTTGGGAGGCCTGGGATTAAACAGCAAGATTCATGAAGCTACAACCCTTTTAAGCCAGTTGGGGGAGCTAGAGGAGACTAGAACAAAACCTGTCAGGGCAGTAGATAAGGTCAAGGCCAG